>JAXCGZ010017267.1:7500-90773 GCA_037179515.1 Halocaridina rubra | reverse complement strand
CATTAAATATATATATATATATATATATATATATATATATATATATATATATATATATATATATATATATATATATATATATATATATATATATATATATATATATATATATATATATATATATAAAATGTGTGATGGTGATTATTGACACCATCCTTGAAATGATGAACACATTTATTTTGCTTATTCGTTTATTTAGTGATTCAGTGGTAAGATTGTCTATGATGTTCATATTAGTTAGGACTCCCTATATTGAAATCTTAGGGCTAAATTCCAGATATTTTCATTCATTATTCTTTATTCAGTTTTTGGTCATTACTTAGATATAAAGCTTTGTAATGCATAATAATGTTAAGCTTCATTACAAAAATGAAATACAGGCATAGCACCATGTAGTTTGATTTTTTCCTTAATAAACATAGTTCAGTAATCTAATTAACTACTTATATCATTGTTACCTGAAAATTATATTGGATACAAGTATGCATAAGTAGACATGCCTATCATATTCATTCAAATTAGAACATATTCTAAATTTAAGAAATTCTATCTAATGGAGAAAGATAGTTATAATAAGCTTACTCTGCTCCAATTCATCCTAGCAAAACATTTTCTTTCTATTAAATACCAACACAAGTTAGGCAAGTAATGACTTAGAAAGATGATTAAGAGATATTTCATGACTCTTAATACATTAGTACTTTGCCTAAGGAAAACAATTAATAATAACTGGGTTTTAGAAAAAAAATGTAGACTGTAGCTTTCCCAGTGTATTCTATAAGGAATAGTTATAATATATTAAATTATGAGCCATAGTCCTGTTCCTATGATTACAGTTAGCTTTACATGTGATATCATATACAGCAGCAAACACTTTGTTGATAAAAAGGGATATTTTCCATTTTGCTGCTGATACTACTGATATTCTGTGCTTCTCTCACAATATTAAGCTATCCTTTTGCCAATTACATGTTCATATTGGAAAAATATAGCGGAAAGCAGCTATGACTCTACATACAATACTTTTCCTTTTTCTGGATATTTTACCTGAGAAAACTTTTCATCTGAATATATTATCTGGGAGGGGGAAATGTAAAGTTCACAGCTTTGAGATCAAGACTGATGTCCGTTTCACCAAATTTGGCGGAAAAATTAGAAATAACGTCATAGAGATTTAAGATTCAACATGCAAACTCATTCAGTCTCCTTCTTCTTCCTTCGACCTAATTAATCCCACTGAATAGCAGGGTCAGCCGCTCGAGTCAACTTCCTCCACTTATTCCTATCCCTTGCATCTCCCTCCTCCAATCCAACTTCAACCATATCCCTCCCCACCACATCCATCCATCTGATCCGCTGGTGCCCCACACTCCTTCTCCCTATCACTGGCATGTTCTTAGCTCTCCTGATTGGTTCCTCCTCCCCTCTTCTTACTACATGGCCATAGTATCTCAAGACGAGCTTCCCTAGCCTTCTCTATGACATTACAAATTCCACACATTCATCTTATATCTCGACTCTCCCTTCTCTCCAGTAATGATATTCCAGCAATCCATCTAGTATGAATACATAATACATTCAGTATGAATACATAATTTGTACCTATCATATAGCAAAGTTTTCTAAACTGTACTATGCCAGGTTTAAAAGCCAGTTATTACAAGTAACAGTCTCATGTATTACTACTGATACACTGCGTAAGCCATATATGTCATTCAGCACAACAGAAGTATTTTTCATTAAAGAATGTAATCTATATCACAGTACTATACTCTAATATATGTGAATCTGACAGCGAAATTCATCAATCTACACGCAAGCAAAGCAATACTGGACTCAATAAACTATGTATTCTAAGTAGCAGTGCAAGCCTCTGTGAAAAACAGTAAGGTTTTACAGCAAATTAATTCATAAAATGTATATATTATCATCATCAAATCTTTTGACTTCTCCCATCAGGGGTCGCCACAGCCAATCAATCATCTCCATATCGACCTATCCCCTCCATCCTCCTGCCACACCACACACCCTCATATCCTCCCTCCCCACATCCATAAACAGCAAAACATAATCTATCCAAGAATCAGAAGACATACACACAAGTGTAAGAAACTAAAATATGAATATGAACACAGCAAGTGAATATCTCCATACATCCATATGTATACACCGTTTCACAAGGGGATGATAAGGTAAAAACAGAAGTTTAATTGAAATTAAAAATATATACACCATATAGTTAAAAATCGAACAGTGCTTGAATTGTGCTTGAAGCAATTCTTCAATAAATAGTAAAGATGTAAAACTTATTTAATTACACTGTAATACAGTACCTCGCACTGATGATAAAGAAATAGTATAGTATGATTTCATTAATAAATAAATATTGAATGCTAAGTAACAAGGCTGTAAAGAAATAAACTCAACTAACAGATAAATGATACAAAAATAATATTAAAATTAAATCAATGAATTGGTTGCTAGTTTAATTATATACAGTAATGCAATATTGCAAGATATTATATAAAAATTCAGTGGACTATACTCATTATTGTTATAGTACGGTTTTCACCCAAATTAAAAAAAAAAAAAGTATTTACAAACACGATATACAGTACATCAATTTTTATCTATAGGCAAAAATTATGACTAAAGTATAAGTATAAAACACCTATTTTACCACTAAGTTAATATTAAATAATAAAATACAGTATATACAAAATCAGTAATCACTCAAATGTAAACTTACTCATATTTACCTAAGAATTGGAAGTCAAGAGTACAAATTTCGATTAATATTATACTAAAAAATTACATTACTGTATATAAAATTCTTTATGGTAATATTAGAATTACACAAAATTAACAAAGACGTTTATCACAAAATAACAAATTGAACTAAAGTTCGTCATGAAGCATGCACAATTTACTCAGGTTACACGTATCAGCGTTATCTTCAAACCATGACTTAATCTCTTCCCAGTGACACGATATACCTTCGCATTTCTCAGCAAGAGGTATTGGTTGACCTTGGAAGAAAGTGCCCATTCTGTAGTCGTCTCCACATCTGGTAACACAAGAACAATAATTTTAAATGTCTTTACACTTTTTTTTGAAGTTTGACATACTTTTGCACTTAATACAGTGGCCATAACTGCAGCAGAGGCTTTGACCAAGGATTTATAAACATCCTGCCTTTCCTTCTAGGTGATTTGTGGTGAAAAAAATATTCATGAAAGGATTGCCATTCCAATCTATCCATTTTAAGTCAAGGAATATGAGAGTGCAAGTCTTTATCCCACATCACCATAGGAATAAATATTATGTTGTAAGAATAAGTGTAACTTTGCGTGAATGTTACGTTTATATAGAGATGAAAGCAAGGTTTAATTTTCCTTAGTATTGCATATTCTTCCATATGTTGAAGACAAAAAATTAACACTCTCAAAATAGCAAAAAATATTAAAACTATCCCACAAAATAGTGTGTGTACTGTACTGGGAAAAAAAAAAAAAAAAAAAAAAAAAGCCCAACAAGATACAAATTTAACGAATTCATAAATAAAAAAAATTACAGTTAAATCAAAAGGAATATTTAGCAGAATTCATATACTGTACTTTGGCACATGGTTTTTAGTAGCACAGTGCTAAAGGCAATTCAATAAATTACCTAAGGAATAATAAGATTAAATATCCAGGTATTAAAAATGCGTAAATAGAAAACTGGGTGCAGCATTAACTTAGCAAAGAATCAGTTTAGAAAAACATTGCTTACAAGCAAAACATCAAGCACATGAATTTACAATAATAACTTACCCAAATAAAACAAATGCAAGGTTCGCAGCAAAAGGAGATAGGTAACTGGTTTTCCAAACCCTGTTTTTCATATTGGCAAAGTTATCATGACGTAGGTGTTGGGACGGTCGGAAGAGGCCCAGTCTTGTCATCACCTGTTTCATTGGTCGTATTATATTAATGAATATACTTACAATGAATTCACAGCTAGAAGATTTAAATACTATATATTTACCTTCTCTATGTTCAAATTATTCATATTCTAGAGAGGAAGTAAGAATCTGCACCACTATTATGATACTAAGACAGGTAGGTCTTGTATGGTTTGCAGATCTTTAGTAATATTTTTGCTATATCAGTCTTGGTGCTTCAAGCAAAAACACTGATAAAAAGTTATTAAACATAAATATGAATAAATAAATAAAGAAAACAATGACATTCATAGAACTTAAAAAACAAATATAAGAACTGTTACATTAAAGTTTACATAAATCATTCTGCTTACATGCTTGATTAAAGCAAGTATTCTAAAGCTATTCCTTTAAATCAAAGAGAAAACTCAGCCCAAACCATTACGTCAGTTACCTGAAAGATTGTCTTATCATGAGCAAAGTTGAAGATCCCAGAAAATTTGGCTCTTCCAAGATTAATGGAATTACTGCAAAAAGAACCAAGAATTCATTAATTATTGCCTTGACTATATTTCAAACAAACAATAGAGGTGATTTTCAACTTAAACAGTGTATTATTACAGAACTTAAAGCTGTTGAGGAAGGAAGAGTGATACTGAGAGTCACTGACTTGCCTCTACCAACTCAGTAGATAAAATGAGTCAACCAAAGGATTAGACAGGTCTTGAACTCGGGCACAGGAAAGGCATGCAAATGCCTCTCTTGTACTTCTGCACTAAATTAAAAAAAAAAAAATTATCTGTACTAAGGATATACAGTATTACAAACACAAGTGAAAAATCAGGAACTTTTATCATCATACAAAAATAACCAGGATCTATACCTAAAATGGCTATAGATATTGCTGACAGCCTGGCAAGCAGTCTCCAAGTTCAGGGGTTGACCATAACTATCTTCATAATAATATTTCAGGTCTTGATGGTACTCCATTACCTATTACGACAAAAAAACATTAAAGAAAAAATTCACACAATGGATAAATTCATTACAAATTACTAATACCAGTATTCTGGTGAGCCATTATAAAATCATAGTCATTTTACACGAGGAAATTATATGCAATAAATAATTTTTTGTTTTCTATTTTGTATTTACCTAATTACTAACACATACTATATCTCACTACATTAAATGCTTCTCCCAATGAGAATACTGTATGTAATAATTCCGCAGAATTTACAAACCTCAAAGTCGTAAGTGGAGAAAGGTAAACACCAAGCACTTTTTCAATTAACAAACCTCAAAGTCGTAAGTGGAGAAAGGTAAACACCAAGCACTTTTTCGAAGAGGCCACCATGCTGTTTCATATCGGCATTCATCGTATATAGATTCAATTTGAGCTGCAGCAGAAAAAATGCATAACTAAAAATTTCAAAGTTCTTTTTATATAATCACTGTTTTATGTATCACAATTAGTTCCTATTCAAATGGAGATGCACTCAAACATGTTGGAGCAGGGGGATTCTGGATGCCCTTCCAAATGCACCACAGTGGGCTCGAAGCACGCTAACCATTGCACTACTTGAACACAAACTCATTCCTTATATTAATAATTTCCTATCTTCCAAAGTCATTATTAACATATACAAAGTAAGTAGGAAGTTATCAGTAATATAAGTCTTAAAAATAACTCACATTTTTCACAGTACAAGTACTTCAAAACATAACTGGACACATATAATAACAAAACATATTTTCCTTACAGTTCATATGCATGACTCCTATGAGACATCAAAGGATGAATGTTGGCTATTAAATAACGGAACAGTAAAAACCATCCAGAAAACTGGTAGCCAATCAGGTCATGAAACTTATAAATAGATTTAACTTAATATTAAGTGGAAACATGAATTGAAGAGGATGTAAATATGAAACTTTGGAAAGTACTGATTCCATAAATGAGTTTGTTGTTAATGCATGAAAACTTGGCATATTTTGGTACCAGAAATGTTCCAGAATTAAAACTACGGTGTGTATCATAACTTTCATATATCCGTTTTCATGTATACAGTGTTTTCCAGTCTAAAACGTTTAATAGTAGCAAGAAAGCCAGTAAATAAATTGCTAGCAGCAGGTTGTGATGATCTGAGCTAATTGCAACCATATAAAACCCTGCATAATTATTATTTTTCATTTTTATTTGCTGTTCCATCACTACTGACCTGCTTCACAATCTGAATGAGGATTTGTATACTAAACTTGTAACAATTTGAATGAAAATATGTTTACTAAAATTATCTAACAGTGGAATATTCGCCTTTTGTCAAAAGATTTAGATAATAATGATCATCTATACTATTATTTAGACCAATTTATAGTAAGATTAAAATGGGAATATTTTATCTGTATAGTTCAACTGCTTACATCAGAATAACAGAATCCTTACTGCAGCATATTACATATAAATGGATCAAGTATGAATAAAGAGGTTTCGTACGTTTCAGATGTTTGACACTAAACCTATTTTGGCAAAAACCCATTTAGCATTGGACGTTCTTAAGCTAAGAAGATTTTTAGATTTTGAGAACCTAACCTTACCTAACATAATTATCTTTACAAAACAGACGGTGCTAAAATGTCAGTGCACAAATATCATGACACAATTGTCCCATTCTGTGAATGAAGTATGCTAAATACTCTTCTTTTAGTTGATTAGATAAGAAATAAAGATGCCAGTACAAACCCACCACCACTGATAGTATTGCTTGTAGTACTTTGCCATTATTTATATTCTAAGCAAATAAAATTATATTTTTCTCTTTCTTTTGTGTGATTGTATCTAAATGTACTGTACTTGGCAGTTGTACTGTCTGTGATTATTCAGAGTGAGACAAGCAAAGCTGAAGATAAAAGTGATGATGCTGGCTTTGATACTCTATAAAACCTATGGGAGGTTCAACTGTGCCCACAACCTCTAAGAACAGGGTTCAAGTCTAATGGTTCCTGTTCGTGTTAACAACAGTTTCTATATCAACACATGGTCTTTAACAGTACTAACCAAAGACAATAAGTTTATCATTAAGTTACAATAATATAAAAGGCAACATAAGTAAAAATATATGAAATTAACCGAGGGATATTACGTCAATCATACTCACCGCTGAAAAGTTACTTTACAAGAGTGCTATGAGTAAACGTGTAGAAGCATATCTTACCAGGCGTCAAAGGATGTAAGAATCCAAGTCTGGCACTAACAGCATGAACAACACTCTGGAATTCCTTCCCACTTGTGAAGAGTCTTCTCTCTTTGTACGTAGTTTCATTGTTCCTGTACACTTCTTTGAGCCACCTTGGACATGATTTATAAAACTGCAATGTACAACGAACAGTAAAAATACTGAAAACCTAAATGCTGTAGTGCTGAAGACTTAGATCTGCTTTATTCTGCATATCGATTGTTCTGTATATTTAAATAGGAATCACAAATTAAATATTTAAAACTATTGACTAAAAACTCACTAGCTGAGCTCTGGAATATCATCCCATTATGTAATAACAATCATCAGTAAATATCTAGAAACAATCATTAAATGCTTAAATACATAAATTGAGCTCAGGAATTTCACCAAAATATTAACAATCAGTGACAGTTATTACATGCTTAAAAAAAGAGAGACATACCCTTAATATGAAGTTAGGACTGTGAGGTTCAGGGAATTCAATAGTTCCAATTGCATCATCACCAAACATGCCTCTCATGAAGTGATACGCACTTTGGCCAGTGCGATTCTTTACTGTGAAATCTACCTAGAACAAAATTCTTTAAAATTAGGGATATTCTAATATATTCTAATAAGTAGAAAAATACATTTTATAAGGCAAAGCATCAGTGTAATGAAGTTGATTCACTTCTATGATATTAATTATCGACATTATTAAGACCTATAAAAATGCAAAAGCTATGAAATATTGTCGTATGTCTCAAAGCTATCAAGCAATATTGCTTTACTTTCTTAACTAAATATAACATTCTGCAATATCTAAAACTAATACATAGGTGCAATATCGCCATCCCTAAGAGATTTTGTTCTATATTCTGTACTGTACTACATTAATTTTGCAACCACTTGTTAACAATAAAGAAGAGAGAAGTAAACAGATAATTTTTTTAAGCCCTGTACTAAGGAAATATGGCATTCCTTGTCATATCTATTCTTGTAAGATCAGACCTGTGCCAAACGACTCTCTGATATTTCTTTCAAGTCCCAAAAAGGGAAAGTTTTAATTACTAGGGCATAATTTTATAATCACAGCGATATCGAATGAGGCTTCTATATAATGATACAAATGCACCATTTAATGCATCACAATTAGTCATCACTCAAATGGGGGTGGACATAGACCACTGAGTTACCACCCACGATACAAATAACATTAAATTAATTGGGAAGGTAAGGAACAGGTATAATTCCCCTTCTATACTCAAAGCATATTCTAATGTGCTAAGAAAAGTAATGAATTAAAGATCCATACCTTAAATTTATAGGGATCGTACTCCACATTGAATAAGTGAGGGTACAAATCACGCCAGTATTCCCCAATGGAATAGAGCTCATCAAATCCCATTTCTTGAAGGTTTTCCTTATCACGAGGCCCATAAGGAGGAAACCAGTCTCTCAGATTATCTACATCCTTATCAGGAAGGCATCCTGATTAGGTCATAAGTAATCAGTAGCATTAATGAAAGTGTAATTTTGGGTCTAAAGGTCAAAAGTACCAAGGTACTACAGTAACCCTATAGTAGCTTCAAATGTACAAGCAGCATATCAGGAAAGTACTAAGTGACTGTAATGAATGATCCCTGCCAATATTCAAGTACAATTATTTCACTTCTGTATGACATCTTAATGTGCATTTCAACATACACTGTACTAAGAGGCATGTATCAAACTCAAGACGACATTTTAACACACACCAATCTTTTCGCTTTACCATTAGTTTCTCTGTACATCTGTTTATACACTTTCCAATCCCAAATGGTCAAAATATGGTTTAGGAAAACTTTTCATCATATCATTTTTTTTTTTGTGACCATACAGTACTAATTTTTCATATGCTTGTCATATACAGGTAATTATATTTTTTGTATGATTTCATCTCTATTTCTTTCTTACTACAAATGAATGTGCTAGATTACAGCTAGAATATAGAAAAAAAAACAAATGCATTCCATTCCATTATACATCCACATCTGTGTTTCAACCTTTCAAATATTTATCAGTTGGCCGACTTTCAGATTGGCACTTTAAATTTCTTCCATTTGCGATACAACTTTATGAAAGTCAAAAGCCGCCTCCACCCTTTCTCCATCCAAATATATTCCGTATAAGTATATTTGCAAGTGTAATATCTTACCTCTTCCCTGATCATAGTTAGCAACAACTTGCTTTGCAACAGAGGGTAGGACGCGTACGAGACGATCCATGTCATTTCCAGTCGGGTAGCGAGTGCCATGGCGATTCAGTAGCCACACCTGTTGAGCTTTGCAATCTTTCACTGTAGGTAAGATGGCACTACTTAAATTTCAATCCTGGCATTAATAATTATTAAAAACATTCGCTAATGCATATTTGGGCATTAAGAGATTTATTACTAGAGTACTGTAAATAAAAAAAATATTAAAGGCAAATATTTATTCTAAAAAATCTCGTTATAATTAGTGAGATTCATACAGTCTGGAATTACTGTGAATGCTTGCCATCACGTACAAGAAATAATTTAAACCAAGGGCCACTTACTGGAACTGAGAGGTCTCTCTCTCAGTTTTAGTTATCATTGTAAATAATGCCAATATATTGTGCATATAAATGCTTGAGAATTAAGCTTTATGTCGTTAAACATAATTCACAGAAGGAAATTCTTTACTGAAAGACCAGTTTAATAATGCTAAAAGAGAGTATAAACTCCTGGAACTGTCGAGAATTGAACTATATCATCATATAAAAGGGATAGTTCAGTTTAATAATTCTAAAAGAGAGTATAAACTCCTGGAACAGTCGAGAATTGAACTATATCATCATATAAAAGGGATAGTTCAGTTCCTGGAATCTCCTGCTTTTGAACATTAACTTCAACATATTTGATTATAGAGTTCTTTTTTTGCAATGAATTTCCTTCAGCATATTAAGTATCACTACAGAGGACTTTATGCCCATACTGGTTTTCATATTAGAGAAAATAAGATTGACCTCTACACTCCCTTTTATAATCATATTGAAGTGGGGCAAAAATAGTAAAATTTTAATTTTTTTTTTTTAAGCATGATTTTATATTCGAAACCGGACTCCTTTGTGCCATTTACTGAATAAAGAAAGTTCAGTGATTTATTATGGATAAAAATATACTGGTTCAGGAATAAAATAAACAATAATTAAGGTAAAAGACATTATTCATATATAATACATGGTAAAAATTAGCTGTCCACGTAAGAAACATCAGTAATGTATATATTGTAAAATATTTGTTTTTTTAATACATTCATATATTGCATATTCTAGCCATCAAAGAATAAGTTCATATTTAGTAAACAATACAATTAAGAGACATGTTGTGATTAATACTGATGCTAATATGAGTCCTACCTTCATTATTAAATCTTTCCCAGTTGGTGTCATCTTTGTCTGCATTAAAGTATGCGGTTTTTGTTGAGAGGTGACTGATAGGGGTCTCACTTCCAATATCTTCACATAATGGAGACCCAAGACAGCATAAAATAAAGTAATACACAAAAAATATTGCTACATTTTGCTTGTGTATCATCTTTATTATATTGTTAGCAGTACTACTTCATCTGGGAAGAAAAGAGATAAAAAACATGAGGTCTAATAATAAAATAGCTTTTCTTCTTACAATATACAATTATCATTTTTAGTTTAGTATTTTCAAATACAGTACCACTATTCGTATAGATCATAAAAATAATCTTTGCAAAGAATAGTTTGTGTACGATAAAAGGTGCAACAGACAGGTCTGAGATATAATTTGCTATGTCACTTGTCTGCATACAGTCGACACGGATGAAAAACAAAACTACTTTTAGATGAATAGTTTTTTTCAACTTTTGGGTAGATATGTATTAACTTTATTGTGTGCATGGGAAAGAATCTTATGCGTGTAACTCATTGACTCCTGATTTTTTTTTCACTGACATCATATCTTTCCTTAAACCTATGATTGTATTTAATATTTACGATTGTTGCAAACTGATTTCTGATTGACAACTATGTTTATATGGAAAACTACACTCTTGCATTGTGCAAAGCAATTGCTTAAGATATTTTAAAGGATGATGTTTAGTTTTTGAACCACACTTATCAAAGTATCACTCCATAACAACTATTGAATTGGGCATGGACGAATTAAAGCCCCAAAACCATATACTCATGTTTCTTCTGGCTTCAAGTGGTAGTTAGTCATACCCCCACAGCCTACCCTCATAACAAAGATTTCATATCTCTTTCAGCAACTTTGAAGCTGCCTTTAAATTTTCTCCAGTTTGTTAATGTCTTCTCAAATTGGCACTGCATAGTTAAACTTAGCCCTCACATAAGTTAGTTTATATATAGCCTTCTCTTGCTACTTAATACCAAAACATGGGTCTTTTCTCGCACTATTGCCCAATCTCCTTACTTTACATGCTGAGGTATTGAAATTCATTCATTGCTCAACTGACCATTCATGTATACTGTTATGGTTATCTTGAAGTTCTTGCGACTTATTTTTTCCTAATTCTCTTCACTGATTTTGAGTCGTCTGCAGTTATATTTAAAAATGCATTTACAGGCGCTGACAGATCCATTACAAACAGGGAACTGGGATGGCACAAAAACTGATATCTGCAGGACCTAACTGTGTGAGTATACAGTATATGTATTTTGCTTTTATAATTATATATTTTAAATACTAAATATTTCCACATATACAGGCATCATTATTCAGTAACACTTATTTACTCAACCTTAAGCCAATCCCCATTTAGTAGTCACCGTGGCTCAAGCGGTAGTGTCCGCGACTTGGATGCGTCAGGTCGAGGGTTCGTGCCCCGTCACGGTCTGAGGTTAGCAAGGGCATGCACTCAGGGTAACAATTACATCTGCCGAAGCAAGTCCTTCGCAAGAAGGCAACCGTCCTAGCCCATGGTTGAAAAGGGAGCCCGAGACGTAAAACCGGAACATAAGCCAATCCCCAATTAACCAATTCTTTGCATGTGCCTCAGGAGAAAATAGTATATATAATTTTTTTCCTCATTAATTATTTATATATTGGAATATATCCATTTCATTTAGTTAGATGTGTAGCATATACATAGTACACCTGGAGTACATGCTCTGGCCCAAGCTAAGAGTAGATTAATGTTTACAGTTACTTAGTACATAAAATTTTTTTCTAGTATGAGAACTGTCGCCATCGATACTCTGCGCGATTACTCTAAAAGGATAGTTCTGAGATTTACAGTATGCTCCCATTTAGGAGTTGGTGAACTATTACACCAGGTTGGACCTGGTTAATTTGTACCATATGTTGGTAGGTCTATAACTAAAGGTTAAAAATTCAACAGAAACCGTCAAAATGGGTATGTTTACTCTCATACCTCATCGTGTGACGTGAAAATATAAAAAATTGAAAACATATCTAAAACGAATAAAAAAAAATAATTTCAATCATCAGCTTGCAAGAATATCTCCTCCATATTCCCCTGCGTGTCTAAAGAATCGACTAAATGAGGCAGAGTTAGGGGTATGGGAATACCTTCCTTTGAATTTTCTTTCCAAAGAGCCATGTTTTATGCTTTGACTCAGCCACCCTCCTTATATGGGGATTATGGTTTTCACATATCTTAATGGATCATTTTTTTTTTAACCGAGAGTGAACAAACCTTACTAACTTGAGGAATCCGAAGTTAATATAATAGATATTTATGAGATTATTTCTATAATTGGGAGTGTTAAAGTAATAACACCGGAAAAGTAACACATATATTACCTATTATAAAGTTTACACGTCTCTGGTGCGGATGTTATCAACGAAGTGCCTTGATGCCTAAAGGTGGCACTTGTTTACTGGGAGACGTTCTCTGCATATTTATATATAAAACATTTAATTAATAAATGAATAATATATTTATATGTATTTATAGAAAAATAAGCAAATGCTAGACAAAAAAAAAAGTTTACTTTTGGATGCTGAATTTAGTAATTTTAAAAAATATCGAAAATTATCCAAATGTAATCATTTACCTGTTATTATAGATAGATAGAACAGATATACACCCAAGTCTTTTAACTTTGCTTCGCTGTATTAAATAATTCTAAATTAATAATTGAGTACGTCTCTCTCTCTCTCTCTCTCTCTCTCTCTCTCTCTCTCTCTCTCTCTCTCTCTCTCTCTCTCTCTCTCTCTCTCTCTCTCAGCACACTGTTACAGTATTTCATATTGTGAAGTCACTATACAATATATATATATATATATATATATATATATATATATATATATATATATATATATATATATATATATATATATATATATATATATATATATATATATATATATATATATATATATATATATATATATATATATATATATATATATATATATATATATATATATATATATATTCATTCATTCATTCTTTCTCTCTCTTTTTTTTAAGCAGTCATAGTAAAGCTGCCTTTTAAAAGGACGTCTACTTAGCACGGATTCCGCAAGGCCAAAAAGAAGAAGAAGAACCCACGTTTTTGTTTACATTTGATTCCGACCACGTTAGAGTCGTAGATTTCCGGACTTCCATGTTGGTTACGTGTATTTCCCAGTGATTTTACAATACTTGCATGGCTTTTGCTCTGTTTTTGTAGAGAAGAGCCACTGTTCATTTCGGTAGTAGGTAATATTATTGCTGTGTTGAGATTAATATTTGTAAATCAAAAGATACCGTACCGATAGTTCACTACCAGTACAGAACGGTTCTTGAAGGTCAAGTTATGGTAAATGTTTAATTGTACACCGCAAGTTAGGAGAAAAATCCCATGATCCTTATTATAATAGGTTTTCTTAGTTCCTTCTCAGTTAAGGAACGAGTTGATAATTAAACTTTTAGTAAATTTTTACAATTGCACCCATCTCAATTTGGAGGTGAAAAAAATATTATTCCTACAGCATCTGGTGAGTTTTCAATGAATATGGGTAAATTTTTAGAAGAGGGGATTATAAGTATCGAAAAAAAAAATTGGGGTTGTCCTACCTTAACCTCATCTAGAGGAACACATCCTCCCTAGCCAGGAGCTCTAAGTAAAAAAGCCATATTTCATTAATCCCCATAACAAAGATAATACTTGAATATGACCTTTAGGTAAAATTGCATTATAAGACCACCTCTATTTTCCAATTGAAATAAATTTTTTTTTGGTAGTTTTTTATGTGTTTTGAACTAACCTAACCTAACCTAAATTAACCTAACCCCATTATTTCATTAACTCAGTGCGCGATTTGAAACTGAGTAACGGGCGGCTACAGCAACTCTTCACTTACCAGAAAGCCAGTGATTTTTAACTAACGGTTAATTTTTCCCAGTTATTTTTAACTAATAGTTAATTTTTCAGAGTGAAGGACTAATTTCCGGAGCAAATGAAGGTCAGATTCGCTTAAAACACATAAAAAACTAGCAGAAAACCTTTATTTCAACTGGAAAACAGAGGTGGTCCTATAATGCAATAATACCGACCTTAATAACCGTCGGAAAATAAACGCTAACCTAACCTAGAAAATTGTAGTTTACGACAGTTTTGAAGGTCACATTCAATGATTGATGTCCTGTTGCACTGAAATCATGGTACTTAAAATGTTTACTTTTATGCAACTTATCTAGTGGCTTGGGTTGACCTAAGCAGGGTGGTGGGGTACTTTTCGGCGTCCCTTTATTCTCAAGGAGCTAAGAAGAGTGATCGAAGTATATTATTTGTGGTGAATGTATGTGCTTTGACTCAGCCACCCCTTTACAAGGGACTACGGCCATTGTTTATGTAGATATCTAGAGCTGTGGCAATTATGATTAGTAAACATCATTAAATAATGAACTTGCATTTGTAAAGGAGCCTAACATATAACTTTAATTTTAGGCACTACACACCATGAGAAAAGTTAATACGGAAAATTTTAAGGAAAAGGCATCATTGCATAAAAGATTTTTCAGTGATGGGATTAGTAATCCAAAGAAAAAGAGAAGGAAAAAGCAGTTTAATAAATTCAAGATACAAGAGACAGAAATATCTGCAAATACAGAAGAAGAGGTACTGTATTGAAAAGTTATTTGAACTCTTGAAAAATATTATGTCATATATTATATAACTTATTTTGTTATTCAGAATATTGTACATGGAAATTCTTTGCTTTAAATTATGGGATATTTTTCTTGCTTAATATCATATCTAGAATGTAAGTTTCTCGATATATTTTTTCAGCCATTCAAAATGAGATATGTTGTTTAATTACAGAAACAGGGGTTGGGTATATATGGCTAAATGTAGATTTTACTATTTCCCAGTACAATATAGATTGATAAGTTTGAGTAATTTTCTGCAGAGTCTACCTCATTATTGGGAAAAGGAATTACTGTCTGTTATGTAGCATTAAAGTTTGTGGTTTTCAGAGTAATGGCAGTATTTATTGTCATAGAATATATTATTTCAGACAAAATTTAGATGAAGATATTCTGTAAACCTGATCATATTATGTTTGCATATTGGCCCAAGGTTTAGGCACAAACCAGCTTATATATATATATATATATATATATATATATATATATATATATATATATATATATATATATATATATATATATATATACTGTATATATATATATATCATCTTTTAATTTCAGAATTTGGCCATTGTAAGCAAAATAAAGAATGAAGAGCCTATAAAGCCAGACTTCAGCCCCCTTTGGCTGAATTACAAGCCTCGTTCAACTACTCTCATTAAAAGTGGAGAATTGTGGTTTACTCAGGTAAGATATTAATATATCTTTTTTTTTTTTATCAGTTGTGCTGTAGAAGTTTTCTATGTCCAAGATTTGAATTTGGGTAGTCCTTTTACAAATTTATGACTGCATTACTCTCTAAATTATTATTCTCTTCATACGAATTTTTCTTCTCCCTCTATCACATAATAGAATTTCGTTATTTTTTCCAATGTATCAGTTCTCAAAAGCAGAGTAATTGTTTTTTTTAATTTTGATCTATGATACCGAATATACAGTTACACTGTCATTTATTGTTATTATACTATTTTAATTTATTTTTTCAAAAGCTTCTTCCAGAAAAGCATGATACTGTACCTCTTGATCTGGCAACCAAGAAAAATCTGAAAGTGTTGGCACAGAAGATATTACAGCAAGATGTTGAGAATTTCAACAGAGGTGGGTTGCTTTGGAGATTTTTCAGGTGTGTCTTCATAAGAAGACAATATACGATGTGTGATAAATACAAAACTAACATTAGCATTTGGTTTGCAAAGTTATCAAGAAAATCATATAACAATGATGAAACTCCTTCTTACATCTCAGAAGTCAATAAAGAGAACAATATTGAAGATTTTGGAAATTGATTACCTTACAGTATTCTCATATTTCAGTTGAGGAGCGATCCAAAAATAATGACACAAAATTTCGCAAGACTGTGTTTTCACACGGGACGTATCGAGATAAAATGGCCGCTCATGTCTTGAGATGCGTAGAGGCTCCTGTTCATTCCTTGTATAACCTTAATGCAGTTATTGCGATGGTCTCTCCAAAAGCCAAGGGTGAAAATCAAGAAGCTTTAGGTATGCACTAAACTTGTTGGAGGCTTATGTGGTTTTTCTGCAAAAAATCTAAATCTTAAAAAATTTGCAATATTCATTATTTAGGAATCAGTTTTTAAGAATTAGGATTATATCTTGGAGGTAGTTTTTAAGAACTTTCAATATATCTTTGAGGGGTCTCCTATAATTATTATTAAGAAAACTTAGAAATGTAAAATATTGTTAGAAATTTTTAGAAAAAAGCATCATGGATTTGGATAGATGCTGGTAATATAAGTAGTTACATTAGTAAAAAGGCGGATTGAAGATATATTTTATACAGGAAACATATAACCAAAAGCATTAGGGTTTGAAGTAAGTATTAGGCATACAGAGAATCATGTTGAAAGGTGCTGTTAAATATATTGTGTGATATGTGTGAGCTTTTAATTACAGTTTACTGTGACTGACCAGCCTACAAACTTATTAATTTGTAACACGAGGCAGACCTTTAGTCACTGCCTAATCTCAGTTTCTGTCATGGCTATCTCTATGAGCCATGTATAGCATAAAGGAGAACGGAGGAGTATATACTCATTATGGAAAAAATAGTCTTAGTATCACAGGAGATATCCTTGTGTCTCACAAATGTTTCGGAAGATTGCAGAGGTGTTAATCAGTTGATATTTGTGTAGTAGTGCCATGAATCTCCTATAAGTATGGTAATAGTTCTTGCTTGTATTTCACAGATTCTTTAAAGCAACTTCTAGACTCCAGTCTTATTCCCAAAAAGCAAGTTGCTAAGAAGTTTGAAAATCATCAGTTTTCCTGTCTCCTGCCTCTCCTGGCAAGTAATCGAGAACAGGCAGAAAAGCAGCTGGCTATTTGGTATTTTGAAGATCAATTACAGGTGGCATTTCGAAGACTTGTTTCTCACCTTACACAGGTAGGTTACCGAGATGTCTTCAGAATTATTATATATATTACTATAATGTTTTGAATTTTGAGATATAAGGCATAATGTCAAATGAAAATATTGCTCTATGGGATAAATTGGGTATATATCGTATATCACATGCATTTGACTTTTAAATTGTAGAGGTCAAACTAATTACTGTATTTGTACTATACATGCTATTTTTTACATATTGCATTAAGTGGGTATATGTATGTATTAAGTGTTAAAAGGTGTGTATTTTTTCAAAGGAATTTTCTTGACAGGTTCTGCAAATCTAACAAAATGTGTCCCATTCCAGATTGCATCTGATACAGTAGATAAGACTAAAATTATGGGTATAAAATACCTCGTCAATCTTGTTAGAAGTCACCCTATGCAAGATACGGAATATGTTTTGGAATGTGTTACCAATAAACTAGGTGATCCTTCAAGGAAAGTAGCAGCTGAAACTATGCGCGCTCTCAGGAACTTAATGGAGAAGTGTCCGAAATTAAAACCTACAGTTGTTAAATTAGTAGAGATATTGCTGTACAGGTATGGCTCTTTTGTGTTCAGTATTTGTTTTTGTTTTTCTCTGCAAAGTAATTTTCACAGGTGATTCTATTCTTTCTGAATCTAGTGGAGAAATCATAACTAAGCAAAACAATTCAACAAGAGAAATATATACAAGAAATATGCTTTCTTTTTCACCTCTGAGCAAATTAGTCTTTTTACAATTACAGTTCGTATATGCAGTGAATGTAAGCAATCATATTGTACCTCAGTTACATAATTTATGGCTTAATTGTACTTATTGTACTCTGCAATATTTACATAAAAAAGTAAAATTAGCAGCCGGTGGAATTTTTTCATGTTATTTCTTGGAGGTGAAAAATAGTGTTTGCTACATCAATCACTCTCATATCCCTTACATGAACATGAGTTTGTTATGATACTGCATAAACATTTTTCAAAGCAAAAGCACCAATGACTCATGCTTCTCTAATTAACATTGTTAATGTGTAACAGAAGGCGGATGGGAACCTTGCATCTCTTATGCAATATATCTTAGGGGACTGAATCTTGGTACCTATTTTGTTTGGAAAGATATTTTGGTAACATTCATCCAAGATATTGTGGTGGGGGGAAAGAGAGAGGATTTCATATCCTTCTTCCCAGCACGTTGTAAGAGGCAGTTAATGGGGATAGGGGGCCAAATGGCTAGCAATTCAATCTTCTCTCTGTGTGTGTTATTACCTTCCTACAGAATAATTGATGGAAATGATGATGCAGCTCTGCTACTGTTTGTGTCTGATACTTGTTGTCAAGATGTTTTCCTTTGGAAAGGGAGACTATGAAAAAAAAAAAAAATTCTTTATATGTGTAAACTAACAGATCCAAATCTAACACAACTCTTTAGTTATGTGCAATTGTAAACATTTAGAATATTTTTATCTCTTTTCCAGGCCAAACGTAAGTGAAAAATCACAATATTATTCCATTTGTTATTTGAAAGACATAATTCTGTCACCCACCGATAATGTTCTTGCTGCAAAGCTGATAAAGCTCTACATTGGTTTCTTCAAGGCTTCTACTAAGAAGGTGAGTAAAATACTTCTATCTGTATAAAGTTAAACCAGTCTCTTAATGTTCTTGATGTACATAATATCTAAGAAATAAGTATAGGTTGGGTTGTATTAATTTTATTATTTCCTTGTTGGGAAAGAAAACATGCTACCCTCGTGTTTCCTCAGAGCCCTATAAGATGTCTAAAGAATAGAGAAGTGTGCTGTCTTATGCTTTCTCCCTCACTTTATTTTCTTATTATAAAATAAACTAGAAGGGACATGGATTGTGGAATACATTGAAGTCTCATTGATTTGGGTATTTTTTTTTTTTTAAGTTGTGGATACCCTATCAACTTTAGTTAAGGGTCTCTTGTAGAAAAGGATGAAATTTAGTCTTTTATTTTAATAAGATTAAAGTTTTTTTGAGATTCATTTGAATATTATATCGTAACCCAATCCATATAATATCGACATTTTTATTCATGGCAGTGAGGTGTCTTAAAAGTTGTGAATAACCCTCTTTTGTTGAGAAACTGTGTAGGATTTTCCTCTGAGATTAAATACAGGAGCATGTATAAGTTCATAAAATACCTTAGGCAAGCTCTACATTTTCTGTAACAGTATACCCAAATTAGTGTAGAAGATTGTATATTTTTATGACTTTTGATGACCTGCTTCTGATGTGATCTTTATACATATCTCATGTAGGGAGAGGTTGATACGAGACTGATGGGAGCTTTACTGCGAGGAATAAATAGAGCTTTTCCTTACTCACAGCTGAAAGGAGAAGCTCTTGATGAACAGCTACAGATTCTTTATAAATTATGCCATATTGTCAGTTTTGCAATCGCAACGCAAGCTTTGCAGTTAATTTATCAGATTGTTGTTAGCAAAGATCGGATTGAGGATAGGTAAGTGTACTTGTTTGATAGTATGTGGTATTGCTTGTAAACCCTTAAATCATATCTTACCATATCTTACAATTCATTACAGTATTTTTCTTAACTTAAATTTGTATGTATATGCTCCTTCCATGTTGTTTTAGTTCTCAATTTTTCATTTAATCCAAGACATGATGCATAAGGCAGCAGGATGTTTTGACTCTCTCAGCTATGCTAATCAGGAAGATCTTTGTACTTTTATATCAGACATTTCAATTTTAGCAATTTTAATATTTTGTATTGTGAGATGTATTCTTTCTGCGTCATTTACTTCTAATTAAAAATGCATTCCTATTCTGTATGTACAGTACAGTAATTGCAATAATATTAGTCTATATAGTATAGCCATATATGTACTGAATTATATTTTGAGTCTCGTGCAGAAGAATTAATGTGTTAGTGATCTTTTCTACATTTTACAATTGTAGTGATTTGAAATTATGAATTGAACCATACATTCCTATATTACTGATTTAGTCTACCTTTTATTTTGTGAATTATTCCTTTACTTATTAGCAAGATACTTCAAACATCCTCCACACATCCCTCCAAAGATTTATGTCTTATTTGCATGTTATAAATGAAATCATCTCATCTTCCCATGAATACCGTTGTGGAATATATTCTGTACATAGTGTCTATTGTTCATTAAGATTTTATAATGGGGCAATGCTTCATATTTTTACTTATTTTTCTCAGGTTTTATCAGGTGTTGTATAAACAGATTCATGACCCAGCTTTTGGCACATCCTCGGGAAGTACTGCCTTTTTAAATTTAGTTTTCAAGGCAATGTTAAGAGATGACTCCATTGAGAGAAGACAAGGTTTCTTCAAGAGACTTCTTCAGGTAAAACTGATATCCAGTGATGTTATTATTTGCCATTTTCTGTAATACTAACAGAATGTGCAAAATAGAAAGGTGAATATTTTGCACATGTAGGTGGTAGTGCCGAAAATTATTAATTATACATATACGTATATTCTCAGGTTGCTCAATATCAGAGCCCACACTTGATGTGTGGAATTTTGTTCCTGATATCTGAGGTTTTGAAAGAGAAATTGGAAATGAAAATGGCCCTCGAGACTTTACTTAAGAACACAGGATGTGATGACCCCAACGATGATTTAGAGAAATTTGAAGATATCAAAGATGAAGATGATGACGAAGAAGAAAAATATGAAGATGTTGAAGATGAAGAAAATGATACTCCACAAATTAAAGAAGATATTAAAATGGAATCCTACGATTTTGAAGAAGTAATGTTTAATTTCTGTCAAATTTAAATCCATATTTGCTGAAGCTAGCTTAATAGCAGTGTAAATATCTGCCTATATTGCTGATCTCTGAATATGTTATATATGCTCTAATACTCAGAAGCCTCAAATAAGGCAGACTGTTTTAGTTCTATAACAATCAACTCAGCAGCTGAATGCAATACTACTATAAATAAAACTGAATTTCTATTTTTCAGGACATAAAACCAGATATTAAGATTGAAACACCCCTTTCATCGTCATGGTTCCATCAGGCAAATGCTAACTCTGCAAAATTGTTAAAGAGAAACTCTTATGATCCTTATCTTCGTAATCCACAATACTGTGGGGCTCATTTCACACCTCTATGGGAGTTATTATGTTTTGAGGTATGTGTCATCATTGCATATACAGTATACTCTTTGGCCAATTCATCTTGGTATTGTATATATTTGTAATATTTTATGTATATCTTAGTATTATCATCTTCATTAGTTGTCTATTTTGATGTAATACATACAGTTTTGTTTTCATTACCTTGGAATTAGGAGTGCTAGAATAATGCACATAATTACGGTACCTACATGCTGTTGAAAGCATTTGCAAGTACAGGGAGGACTAGTAGGTGACACGTCTTCCCTAAAATGAATCTTGTAGGAACTATCAGAAAAATTACCCTCTGGTTGTAGCTTCCCCAAGTGATTTTTTAGGTACTCTATTATAAGCAAGAGCTAGGAGGCTGGTTTATTTTATTATAGTTTGCTTTAGTGATACATTAAGCATTCATAATCATCTGCATACCCACTGTGTTTACTTTATATTTCTTGAAATTACTTACTTTGTCAATTTTAGTTGTTATTGTTGTGTTGAATTGCCCCTAGACCCTGAGGAAGGTTGCTGCTGATTCTCAGCTTGGAGCACTCAAGGAGAGTATATTAGGTTGTTGGTGAATGTGGTTATGTGATGCAGTCTTCTATAATGTGTTTGATTGTATAAGATGGTGTGCTACATCCTGGACAGGCATTATTTACTGAGTTCTCTAGCCTCTGGTAGTTCAGAATGTCTAGTCGGTGCCCATATTGCAGCATTGCCAGTTTGTTTCTCTTCATGGGGAAGAGAGGATTTGGAAGGATGGATGTCAGGAGGTTGTACATGCAGCTGTGTTGTAGTGACTGTATGAAATGGCAAGTTAACTGTGTATGGATATATTTGCCAAGGCTGGTTTAGGGTAGGTAACACAGAGGATGTTACAGTATTTGCGTGATTTTGTGTTGTAAGATATCCATTTTAGTTACTTAATATATTATAAGTATGCATCTCAATGGATGCCCTTTGATTAACCAAGTTGGCTTTATGTTCCATGATATGAGGTTCCTCTAAGAGAGAATGTGCACTGATACCCTGAGTTCCAATATGCAAGGATAGGGAAAGAGGCTGATTGTACGTGCATTCACATATCTTAGCTGTTTTGAGTAAGATTTCTGTTCAGATTTTGAATTGTAGTACATATCTTACATAGATATATTGTGTACTATTGTTTGTTTAGATCAGGCTTGTGATGTAGTACTTTATTTACTTTGGAGAATATTTTTTCAGAAACCAGATATTTTTTCTGTGTGATCGTCCTTATTGTGACATCATAGTCTCTTATTGTTTGTTTTTCATTTATTTAATCACCATTTTACAATTCTGTTGTTGTACCTAATTTTCTGTTTGGCAAATTTCTCAAAGTTGTCGGTGTTGAATTTCAACTTCCAGAATATGAGTGATATACATTATCATATATTAATTATTTCCCTAATTTTAATTAGGATTCTTTACTATTTATGGTTCATAATTATATGAATTAATGAATTCAGTACCATACACATTTTAATGCAAGAATATATTTTATTATGTAAATAAAAATATTCATAAACTATCTATATGTTCGCATAGAGAGCTTGCTGCAGAATAATATCTATTTATCTTTTAAAAAAAAAATTACAGACTAAAGTAATTTCATAACAAACTTAACCTATGCTAAGTACTTTACTTACTCGTAATTACTTGATTAAAGGCTCCATAATTGCTCTGTTCGTTTATTCCTTTCTATTGTAATTGACAAGTTCAGACAGCCTTACAAGTATCGCCATTCTTTACCTGAATATACATACAGTATAATAATCAGTGAATGTGATCCATTATCCCAAACTCTTTGGGGGGGGTTTTCTACGATGAAAATACATGAGACTTTCTCTGCTAAGATTACGGACAATTTTTTTCCGATACGCAAGGTGTGGAGAACTATTTAGTGATAGAAGAATATAAGGTCGACACTATATCAGCAGAGGCATGGCAGGTTAAATTCGGGTAGAGCATACATGGTCACTGAGTTGGAAGGGCTGATTTGTTAACTGTCTACTTGACTAGGAGTTCTTTAAGGGAAAAAAATTTTGAGAATGTAAATAAATAAATGTGTACTGTATATATATATTTTTTTTCTCTTTTTCTTTTCATTTATATTGCTCTTTTCCGGCCAAAATCAGCAAGGAGTGTACAGCAAAAGAAGAAATTAGATGAAAAATAAAGATAATTCTTCCTAACTCATTTCTTCTTTTTAACTGTGGCTATCCAGCTGATGCTGATGGAAGAGGAAAACCTAAAAATTGGATTTCACACATTTCTAGTACAGTGTTCCTTATCAGGGGAGTAATCACTGCTACAGATCATGTAGCTGTGTGTTCTGAAGTATGTGCACCTTGCATATTCCATTACATTCATTCATTGCCATCATCTCTCAATCTGCATGCAAGATCTGCCCTAGAAGGAAAATACAGTATTTAACTTAAAAGCACCCATTCAAAAAGGGAATTTATAAAAAAAAAATTAAATTTTTTCTTTCAGCGTCACTTCCATCCTTCTGTTGTAGTATTTGCCAAGAAGATTATAGATGGAGGAACCATCGATTATGAAGGAGACCCTCTTCAGGATTTTAGTTTGATTCGCTTCCTAGACAGATTTGTATATAAAAACCCCAAGAAAGGAATAAAAGAGGAACAAAGTAAGTGAGATGGTTATTTATTGTAGCTACTGCAGTTTGTGCACGACTGGAGCAGTGAAAAAAAATATTGATGAGAGCATTGGGCTGAGTAGCTAGAATGATGAAAGAGTCAAGTAGGAGTTAAAAATTTGCAAGTTGATGTGTACTGATTACACTGTATTGTTTTTATAACTAGGCATTGTATTCCAGTGATTTGATTGTTAGATATTAGATAACTTAAATATTGTGATCTATCACGGATATATTGCCAAGATTTTATAATGAAATTTCTTCATGTGAGAATCATTGTTAGAATGTTTTCATAGTATTTTATTTTGTTCCATTTGAATTTATGCTAGTCCCTCTTCGTTATTATTAAGTTAATGGTTGAATTTATAGCTCCATGTGTTTGGAAATTGTAATCGATTTGTACTTCTAAATTGATATTACTCTATCAAGGTTATGCATATATACACTTGTATGTGGTTTTGAGGTCAGTATACAAATTATATGTTCTGTTTGAGTGGATGTCTGCAAATTCCTTCCTACTTTTACAAATTATAAGAACTTTCCTTTGTATTGTCATACAGGTTCTTCAGCCATAATATTAGGTAGTCGAGCTCATTATTGCCCCGAAGGTGCAAGAGGAGTTGCTGTTAATACGCCAGAGTTCTTGAAACTTGACAGAGAACATGTACCCGAGGACCAGCGTTTCTTCCATAGGTTAGTATTCTTTTTGGGGATTTTAAGTTGAAGTTGTTTTATGATAATGTCGTGTTTTCATGCATATTTATTGAATCAATTTGGCCTAAGTGTTTAATTTCTTTATGTACAAGTACCATAATCCATATTATTAGGGGGGTGGCTGAGTCAAACCAAAAAATTTGACGCTTTGTGTGAGGAAAATACAGACAAGAGACTTCCCCGTCCCCTCGCCTTTTCCCAATGAGTAAACTTGTATGACACACAGGAGAACATGGAGGAGGCATTCTTGCCTTCCCCCCAGGGGGAATGGTTTTATAAATTCCTGTATTATACTCAAAATCTTTATAATTATTAAACGTTATCCTCTGTTACTTATTTTTTTTTTACTTTCAGTTACTTCACACAGGTTAAAGGACAGAAAGAAAAACTCAAGGGTATTAAAGAAGAAGTGGATGATGACGAGTTTGATGAGTATCTGCGCAGAGTTGGAGGATGGGGACAAACAACTGAAGAAGATGACCTCGATTTTGCTGCTGGAGCTTCAGTTGCTAAACCCAAGAAAGGTTTGTACCAGAAGTTATATATCTCTCATCTCTGTATACGTCCATGAAAATTTCTTCCCATCTGTTGAAGTAATAGAAAAACGTAGAAACGACATTCTTCCTCACTCTGCACTTATACATTTTTACCACACATGTTTCTACTTACCTTAAATACTGAATAAAGCTAAACCACTTGCTTTAGCATCTTCCACAGACCCACCCTTCATATTTTTGCGGGGAAACCAGGCCATTACACAAGATTTTGTGTAGTTCGTTGATATTATGGCAGACTACTTTCAAGTTTTCCATTCCCAGGTAGGCTTTTCAGCCTGTCAATGGGATCAATCCAACAGTTGATCCTTGAGAAAGTTTTGTTGGGGAATTTAAACTGGATGCCACATTCCTATTGTTCTACAGTTGTATGATTGCTTTTTACCCTTATTGCTACAACAAATAACAATATGGCCAAACTTACACAAATTAATGAAAGTTGCAGGGGCATATAATACTTGCCCCACCGCATATCTGTTTACTTGCCCGGGGGGGGGGGGAGTGAGGTTAGCGACTTCGACTACACATCACTTCCCTATTTCATTAAGTTGCATCTAAAGCAAATTGCAATACAAAGGTGGAAATTTTGCTCCCCTGCCATCGAGGATATCCCTTTTAGTTACCCTCTTAATACACACAGGATATGAAAGGGTGAAATTCTTCCTTCCAAATCCATCTTTTCACATATAATGCCTTCTGCAGTAGCTTACTGAATGGCTATAGTCTTAAGAAAGAGAAACAAGCCTTTTGGAATTTCTACTATCCCACCTAACCAGTTTTCTCGTTGTTGCACAGCCATAAGATGAAATAGTAGGTTTATATTGTTTCACAAGCTACCAAGCTGCTATTTATTTTCATATACCAAAATATTTGTGTTTAAATTATGACAAGGATACAGCTTTCCACTCTTTCCCTGCATGTATTGAGAGGCAGCTACAGCAATAAGATGTGCTAGGTTGTTAACACCTCTGCTTATATAAATTTGTATTCTTGGTGCAAGAATTATGAGAGAAGAGGTGCAGTTTGGCAGGGAATGATGAAGTCTTGCTGCCATATTTCTTTCGTTGTTAACCGTTTTTTATCTTTTTAAGTGAAATTATGCTTCGTAGTTAACATATTTGCATAGTGACAGTACCCGACTGGACTGATACATTGCAAACTATATATATTTAGTAATAATATTTTTCAGGTGAAGATGATGAAGAGATGGAAAGTGAAAATGAAGATGAAGAAATTGACGATGATGATGAGGGACCATTCGGAGATATACATGATGCTGATGGCAAAGACAATGAATTAGAAGAAAATGAATTTGGAAGCAATGCAGTAGATGATGAAGATGACATGGAATTTGATGAAGAAAATGTGGCATTTTCAGGTATTAAACTTCGTTTTTTGAAAGTATCTTTAGTTATTATATTCATTATATATTGAGTATTATATATTAGTCCGCAGAATCTTACGTCACTGCAAGTCTTTCTGCAATGATGCTCATTTAATTTTTTTTGTAACTACACCTTGAAGTTTAAGGTAGAGTGGGAATAACTGACTTTATTGTATGCTGTATTCTGTATTGATCCATGCTCCAGTTTTACCCAGATATTTATAAATTACTGGGATGTAATTTAGGTTCATAGGGGGCAGCAGTAGCTCATTCGTTAGAACCCTCAACTCAGAAGTAAGAAGCCCATTTTTTATTCCACTTTGGGGCATTAGGAAGTACATTCTGCTTTAATTCCTCAGCTCCAGCATGTCATATCCACTCCCCTTTCGGATGAGGATTAATAGCAATATGTAAAATGACAAACATTATGTATTTATGGTTTGGTACAAATGTTCGTTTTGGATGCCCCACCTCCAGACGTATGAGTTGAGACAACTCTGTCAAAGGCCTCTTCTCCGCTATCAGCAGTTATCCAGACTTCTTGGATTAGGATTTCATCCCAGATCTAACCATCTGACATATTCTAGATCCAACCTATTTGCCTTATGCCCACAGGGAAAATACCTGAACCTATTGATGTTCTTCCTTGTGGAGAGTTTCTGACAACTTATTATACTAAGCTTTCTTCTAAAGCTGCTAGAGTATCCAAGGTGTATTTGGTCGTTATTGTAAGTGCTTGACTTGTCAATTGCTATTACATTTCTATATATTTGCATTAGGACAGGGTTTAAAGGTAAGTTGTATGTGCTTTGATTGTGGTCCTAATCTTCTTAATACTTGATGATTTCTTCGTCTGTTGTTGTGATATAAGCAGATACCAAAGAGGAGACCTCTGATAGTAGTTTCAGGGATCTATCCTGCTCATGGCAAAGCCAGTGGGGTGGCGATATCCAGAGCAAAGTGAGAAGTAAACAAATGCATTCTAATAGAATGGGGACTATCATTCATCTTCAATCGTAAATGTTCACTCTAAGTCATGGGTCTGTATTCCATATATAGTGAACGAGATCAACCCAATAACAAAGTTCAAATTCCTGAACCAGATCTTGGGTTTACCCAGTCCCCTTCAGCAGGGCATGTTTTTGCTCTCTGACGTATGTCAAGGTTGGCTGAATATCATTATTAACTCGATCTCTTTCACTCTTCTTACTCTTCTGGATCTCAAGGTCTCTCCTGAGGATACCTTGGTCGAGCATGGTAAACTTGACTTGTTAAGTCAATTCTTGATGCTATCATTGTTCGGACTTTCTAGATGTCTAAACCAACTAAGCTATTTCTGTCTCCTTTTATCTATTAACCTTTGCTTACACATCTCTCCAATTCTGTTTCTTTACACTTTACAGTATTGTAAGAAATGCTATCTGACCTCATAAAACTTCTAAGGCATTTCAGTTCCCTTTTTTCAGGGGCATTCAGAGTTCAAAACTGTAGGAGCAAGAACTTCATTAGTACAGTCCAATTCTAATATGTATAGACGTGATCTCTTTCCATTTGTGTATATTGGATAAAGAGGTACTTGCCAGTATATTAATATCTGCCTTTGTTCCTAAAATTTAATATGCAAGGAAGTACAATGCAGGAGGAAATATGGTGTCACTTTGATTTTTAGTGCAATATATTTTTCATTCATATTTTAAGTATTACCATTATAATAGACACTTTAAAGTTTATTTAGGAAAACGAGACATGCAGAAGCGAGTATGATGCTATATACAGTAATGAAAATTCAGAAAAATTATAGTTGCTGTTGGTTTCTTTATTAAACATTACTTGGAACTGTAAGTACAGTATTCTTTTACTTCGTTACTCAAGTCTCTATATTTAACGAGTTCTGTATGTTATAAATAATGCTCATTGATATTTTTTTGCCATAGCTCGTTGTGTTTAATAATAAATCTTATCAATTAGTCTTCCTTGTATATCTCTATGCAGTGCAAATGGTATTAAGATGGTAATTGCCATTGAGGATTTTATTTTCTTTATACTACAACGGTTACTACCATGATAGGTACGCTGCTTTTAGCTTGGTCAGCGAAGTTAAGCCCTTTTGGGTCTGATCAGTACTTGGTTGAGTGTCCACCGGGGAATTCCAGATGCTGTTCACATACATGGGGACTGCTGCAGTGGTGGAATGATCAATTTCAAGAGGTGACAAACCCATGTTCCAGCCCATGGCAGGGTGTTACAAAGGCATCTAGCCTTAATTCCCTGGCCTAAATCCGCCCATGTCCACCTCAAAATGGAGACTGATTGTGGGAAAAAATAAATACAATTAAAAATGTTACAGATAATTTTGTTACCATTTCAGATGAAGATGATTTCGAGTCTCAGTCCAGTAAAAAGAAAGGGAAAATGTCTTTAATGGTAAGTTTTTGTGGCTTTATGCTTTGTTTTTCATAAAAATGCATGGTTTCTGAGTTTTGTTGCCCAGTAAGAGTTAATAACACTTTAATTATAAAGAAGACTAATGTTAATATACGTTTAATTGTATACAGATAAAAAAAACACAAGATATCAAACTTTTAGAACTGAAAACATGGTATTTAAATTTTGTCTTATGAATTTCATTATATTGATGAGAATGTAAATATTCAAGTCCAGACTTGAGATATTTTAAATTTTGTATTTGATATATTTCGAAGGTTCATTTGAACAGTGTAAGTTCTTGTTACTATATACAGCATATTTATTTCAAGATCTCTTGTAGTTTTGTAAAAAAAATTTGTAAAACAAGTATATAGGTATGAATGCAAAGAGTTTATATATAGGAGTGATTGTGCAGAATATTGACACATCATAGGACGAAGGGAATGGATTGAATGTTATAGATATATTCGAGGAGTATAGTAGATGTGTCAAGAATAGGTGGAGTGAGAAATGTGGAGGGAAGGTAGAGCACCCAGTTTTCACTAAGTATAACCAAAGCAGTTGGTGGGGAATTATAGCTACCCTCATCCCATTTATTGTGTGACAGAAGGGTGGTAGTGTTTTCTGGTGAATTAGTGTCCTTTGACTGAGCCACCTCCTTTGTAAGGAGGAATTATGGCTTTTGTATATACAGTACTGTATATTTATTATGTTCAGTTATCCCTTGTGGTTGAGGAGGAAGGCTTCTGCAACCATATTCCAAGAGCCTTGGATTTTTTATTCCACAAAAGAGCGTTAAAAGACAAGGCATTATTAAGTCCTACGATCTATCATTCTTTGTTAATAGATGAACATCCTTCTAGTTTTAACTGGATATGGTGTCATGTTGGAAAAAGTAAATCATGGAAAGGTGCTAATATACTGTAACTTAATGAATTCTAACTTCTAGAAGCAGCCTCGAAAGAAAAAGAAGAACGACTTGGAATCACTGGACTCGATGTTTGCAAGTGCTGATGAATTTGCTCATTTGTTGGAAGAAAATGATGAAGAAGAGAACCCCCTCCCCTCTATCACATCAAATGCCATACAGAACAAAGATAAATCGCGTAAGTACAAGCAGTACCTGTATTGTTCCTTTTAATACTGATTTACTGATTACTAATATGTTTTTAGGTAGAAATTTCTCCCTGGGAGACTAATTTTACCAATATATGTGGTATATTCGTACTGGGCTTGGAATTTTATATTGATAAAATGAAAGTCTCCTAAAGCATCTCAATTCATGTTGTAAGTAGGATCATAAATATGGACATACATTAACAGGAATTATAAATTTAAGTTCACGTGCTAGAAAAAATTTAGTTATAGGAATGTCAGGTGATATATAGTCCTCTATTTGTGTTTATGTGAACTCCTTGCTTATATACTCAAATTCTATGTATCTCAATTATTTTTGTGCCTATTCTATATTACAAGACTTGTGCAGTACCCTAAGAAATTTTGTTAGTGGTTCCAAGATAGGGTATTTCTACACACTGACATGGCTTACTTGTGCCAGTGCCCTTTATACTAGTCTTAATATCCTCCCAAGCGGTACAACAGCACTGATAAATATTCACCTCAGTTTTGGTACCAGATAGTTCAGTAAAACAACTAAGACCACAAGTCTAAAATGAGAATAAAAGATATATCAGCTATAGTTTTCTGGATGTTTTTGTAGAGGACGTTTTCACCTGAAATTTGGAAGTATTTTTTATTCATTTACACATCGTATACCTTATTCCCTGACAAAGGATTGCCATTTGCACGAGAGGCCATATACTGCAAAATACTGAGGGGAACATATTATATCTCTTTCAAGAAAGTGATAAATAACATATTGGCTTCCCCTCATAACATTATATTTATTTTCACTGTAAACTATGAAGCTAGGACAGAGTCACGTGTATTTTTATTAAGAAAACACGCACCATTATTTTTAATACTAAATGCATAAACTAACGCATTACATTATATAAGGTATACTTATGCCCCAGTTTTAGACAGTTCTTGGTATTAGAACCACTTTGTATAATTTCCTCTAAGAAACAATTGAGATTAGAATACTAAGGCACATGTAATCCACTCATCTTGTAACATGAGTGAAATTGAAAATCAAACAGGTTATGTTCATTGACACTGATAACCGACTTATGGTTTTAGTTGTAATAATAGTTTACTTGAAGGAAATCGTAACTGCGTCTTTCATACGTGTAATCTTTTTTCCTCTCTCTTCACAGATGTTAAACAGTTGAGGTGGGAAATGGATCGGGCAGATAAATTGAAAGGCTTTGGAAAATACAAGAGGAAAGGACACCGGAATAACTTTCAAGGGAAGAACTTTAATAAGAGTACAGGGAGGAACTTTAATAAGAGTACAGGGAGGAACTTTAATAAGAGTACAGGGAGGAGCTTTAATAAGAGTACAAGAGGAAAGGCTTTCAAAGCTAGAAGAGGAAGAAGATAAGAATTTGAGGAGATTAGTTTTTTAAGAGCGATTTGGAGACTCTCTACTCTGTCAAAGCTTGTTGAAGATCATGCTTAAAATAAATGACTGCTATCTCTCACGAAATATGTGAATTCAAAATTGAACTGTTCTGTCTGCTAGTGAGTGGTAGGTGCATTGTAAGACTACAAGAGCTTACAGCCAAGAAAGAATTGATGTGAAATGTTTGTACAAGTATTTCTTTTCATACATGGTCCCTTTTCTTGCTAGGCAGCAGGATGGCCACAACCAACTAAAGAAAATAAAAATAAGAAAAAATTAATTTACTTCTCTCTAATCACACAAATATCCTCAGGATTACGGATGTGTTTATAGTGAGTGAATTAGATAATATTCATTCTTGCCAAAGTTCGAATCTTGGATTAATGTTATTCCGAGTTACCTGGACCTATCATGTTTTCTAAGTGCCATTCATTGCTGTTATGCCAGGATATTTTATATCATGTTTGGCAAATTTGTTCATTACATGCCTCTCACATTTCTGAATATCAGGACCCCTCACACCCCATCCTGCCCTCTCTTTGCTTTATCTCAAATTCAGATGTCTAAAAAGCCTCTCAATATCCATCCCTTTTAAGTATCTACCCTGGATCTGGAGTGGCAGCATCAGTAGCATGGGTTCATCCTCCAGTTACAAATAGAAAGAGGCCAACCAGTCAAAATGAGCAGCAAAAGGGGTCAAACTTCCACAACAAACACTAAGACAAAATATTAGTACCAGTTTTCCAAAAGCCTTCCTTTACTATTTACCATTTTAATTTTGTATGGTATAAAATACAATAGTACTTATCTTTTATACATCCATTAATAAGAATTAATAACACCTCATTCAAGGGTATAGTATGTAAGCCAGTTATTGACATCAAGGTTGCTGTTCATTCATTTATGGCGCTAATTTTATGCTGCACTTACAAACATAGTAATATAATGCTGGCTACTGAAGAAATGGATTGAAAATATAAATAGCATTAATAACTACTTCACACTTTTAATATAAATATTACTACTTAAATACGATCAAATGATGCTCTAAATACAACACCATTTTTATTTTAAAAAGACAGCATATCATGCTAAAGCTACCAAAATGGGGAGGTAAAAGGACTACATCATTCCCCTCCAGTCATCATCCCTTCCAGCAGATGTTGTAAGACAAGAAGAAAAGTATGTCATTATTTCAAAATTTCTTTGTAAGAGAAAGGAACTGGATGCTCTTCGCTACACAATCCTTTTTAGTTTGTTTTTAAAACAAGAAGTAAATTGGATGAAATCTTTATCCTAACAACAGTAGAGATACCAGAAACGGCAATTTATTGCAAATTTTAAAATAACCAGGATAAAAAAAATAAGCCCTAGAAAAATTAAATATCTATTTACATGTTTATACTTCACAATACCGTCCAGGTTTACAGACACTGGACATACCAGTATGTCCTTAAAAGTTTCACTTTAAGTTTTAACCATAAGAATGATTTTACTAGTTATGGTGCAAATGACGTTATTAAAAACTACAAACAAATCTGACACATATCCCAATATTTTTACTACAGATAGTTTTTTAACTCACTATGGTCCTGAAAATGTGTAAGTGGTAATCAAGTATAAAATATCCAGTAATTACCACACGCAGTGTAGGCTGAAATAATAGGATATATGATGATTCATATGAAACTTCCGACACTCAGCTCCGTATTAAAAGGTATAAATTGAGGTCTTAGTCTTCATCAACTGGAGGAATGCCTAGTTCTGCATCGGTCCATTTTGATGGATCGGGATATGGAAATTCACCCTGTAAAGTGATATGTCTTAGCAAAGAGAACCTTAATAAGAGATAAAGAATAATACGTATCAATAAAGCTGCTCTGTTATCCTCAATCCATACATAAATATACAATGGTCGTAATCACGGGGTGGCAGTCAAAACAGACTTATTCTCCAAGAGACCCATTCATTTCATCCCTCACATCTTAGAACTATAAGGATAAAGGGTCACCACATTCCTCTCCTGTTACATTTCTTGGATCATCCACAGTGTAAGCAGGGAAAAACTTATCTGCTGTGAGGCCCAACAGCTGTAGCTAGTTTACCATCGTCAAACTTTACAGCACTTAGTAGGTGTGAAGGAAATTCTCTGGCTTGAGTCATCTTTACACAAGCTCTACTCACCTCAGCCTTTGCAGACTTTTTCCCTTGCACCAAGTGCTCTTTCAGCCTTATCCATCTATCTCACTCTTGGTCTTTCTTTCTGCATTTTCCACTTATTTCTACAATCCACACACTCTTGTAGTTGTTTTTCATCCTTTCGTCTCATATGCCCACACCACTAGAGCATTCTTTGGTCTAACTTATCAAAAAGTTTCCTTGCAATGGAGTTTCTCTGCTTCACCTCCACATTTCTCACTATCCATGCTTGACACCCCTAACACTTTTCAATCTCTTCTTCATTACATTCAATGTTTGTTCCATCCTCTTCTCGTGTATTTCAAGTCTTTTCAATACATTGCTGTAGGTATAACATTTCCTCAAAAATCTCTTTGCATTCATTCCTAGAATACATATGCCTCATCATGCTTTTCATCCCACCTAGCAATTACTCACTTCCTTCACTCTGCTACTTAATTTTGCTTTCATTCCTCCATTCACTGATACATGTAAGCATCACCCCATTTATGTTCACAACTACCCTGTTGGCATCAAAATTCCTAGTACATCTTATAACATTACATTTGCCTAATCAAATTGTTTTCTTTCTTATAATTATTAGGTCTTTATTACTTTTATTACTTTCAGCCTAACTTTTCACTTTATCATTCTCTCATTTTTGTTTTTCCTTGAACTGCTACTTTTTCTTGGTGCCCTGACCCAATGAGGGAAATTTCCTTTGCCCGTCTTGGTGTCACTAATTGAAAAAAATTACTCTCTTCTCTCACAACCTTGCAAGATTACTCACCAACTACCTCAGGTTCTTTTTTGAATCCGCAACTGATTCCCATAACAAAACTTTACAGTCTGACAAACTAAGTCCATAATACAACCTTTAACTCTTGTATTTTCTTCTCTTACCACTCCATCCATATACACATTGAAAAATCACGGCAACATCTCACAACTCTAAATTATCATCTTAAACCGATCATGCACAATTCGTAACTCATGCACACTAATATTGTAAAAACTACTGACTATTTCAATAAAGATTTCCTCGTATTCTATATAACTGCAAGATGCTCCACAACTCTCTATCAACCCTGACACTTGAATAAATTACATGAAACAAATAGATCAGATACATTCTAGTACTTTTGTATATCCTTTACTTGATATTCCATCCATGCGCGCACTGAACAAACAAGGCGACATCACGCAACCGTGATGCAACCTTATATTCACCATTTCAGACTCAAGCTGTACTAGTGTAATTATTTTTACTATTTTCAAGACACCCCAAATCCATGCAGTTACATCATCCTCTACTATGCTTTTATATCAATAAAAAGAATAAATACATCCCGAATACTCAGTCGTCTCAATGCCTGCACTGCACATACTCCTGATACAAAATTTTTGTCAGATGTATATATCTATGACAGGAGAGCTGGGCAAGCTCATCTGACGTCTCCAAAGACATATTCTGACATTTTGGCATAATGGCTCGAGAGGGAAAGTTTATCATGTGTCTGGTTGAAGGAGAATCAGGCCAATACAGAAGCTGCTTTAATTTTCGGCATCTAAGTGAAATAATGTAAGGGGCACAAAGTGGCATATAATACACATATGTAAGAAAATGGCAATAATTCCCTGTGAATTGGCCTTAAAACACAAACCCTATAACTAATAAATCCGAAGCTTTCTCATATTACAGATCACAAAGATTGAGCAAAAGTATAAGAATTGGAAAGCCATGAATACAATACAAAATGAGAAAACAGTAGTTACTATTGAATCATTAATAGCAATTTAGAACATACATTGCTCAAAAGAAATCAATATTCTGAATATATATGCCTAGAATTCTATACTCTATTGGATATTACTTAATAATCCAGCTGTGCTGGGAGTAGGAACACTCTCCAACTTAAGAACAAGTTAGGTACCAGAAGTCCATTCATAAGTAGACTTGCTCGCAAGTTGTGTGTAGGTAAAAAAGAAAAAAAAAAGGGTCTCCCCAGTACATACATATACAGTCACTATTTAGGCTGAAGACGCTTAACTAATACATAAAACAAAGTATAGTATTAAGGACTTTCAATACAGTAATAATACATGTAATAATACAGTACAGTACATACTATACATTAATAAAGTGGGCATATCATGGATAGGTTGTTGTTCGTATCTGTGAACGCTTCGTAACTCGGTTGTTCGTAGGTAGGGGAGCTTCTGTATTTTTAAGAAAGAAAATTTAAACTTTTACGGGAACATTACTGTATTGCTTTTCAAGGAGTTCTGGTAAATACTGCCCATGGAGTTTTATTCATACTACTATGAAGGAGCAAACTGATACCTTCACCTGTGTCAGTATCACTTAAGATCGGTAAAACAAATGGCAGTATAAACAATTACTCTCCAAATAGAACGAAACTTTCTTTTACCTGTTCACTTGTCTATGAAAACTGATTCTAAGCAATTCCTGAACAGTGGAGAAGTCGCAGCTAATGAAAGTCATCTTCATTCTGGTTGTAATGCACAATACCCTTTTACATCAAAATGACCTCACAAGATCAAGAAAGTATGAAAACATAAAGTACTGCTACAAAGGTGATTGAGTGTTAAAGGAGGCATGCTTACTTGACTGTGATGAAAACAGAGAAATTACCAACACAATAAAAATAAACTTAACTTACAAATACAATACACACTAATACAGAGACCCAAATTCCCTTTTGCAAAGGGGATGGCTGAGTTACATATACCCGCTCACAACCCTCTTCTCTCACAAGCATTCTACCAATCTCCTCCCTTTTATTCTCAATGTTTCCCCAACGCCAAATACTAAGAGAGTTGTTGGGAGTCTAGTAGGAAATTTCCTACCAGAACCTTCTTGTATGATTCAATTCTTTGCGGGAGAATTAACTTTTACTATAGGGAACACTGAGGCAGTTCAGTGTTCTTGTCCCCCAGCTCAGTAGGAGAGAATGGAGTTCTGGGAGACAGAGGAAAATTAACTCCTCACTGGGATACGCCCCATTCATCTTGTAAAACCTAGATAAATCTTAATACTTACCGTAATATGTTCAGGCTCTGTGAAAAGGTGATACAGTATCCACCACCACATCAAAGCTCCCATGAATTCGGCTTTGATTAAAGTTATCCGGGAAGCTTTAGGGGGGGACACCCGGTACGCCCAACTGCAAAATAAAAACCAGAGTAAATTAAAGTGTCACATACTTATATATTTTGTTTTCAAAAGGCAATATAGTACAGATGTTCCCAACTTAAGAACAAGTTACATTCCCAACAACCACTCATATCTTGAATTGTTCACAAGTTGATTTTGTATGTACAGTATTGCATTGGGTGCACAGTATAAGTCTAAAAATCATTCCTATATCATGTACATAACGTAATAAATTTGTGTTAGAACATATTAAAAAAGCTCCCTCACTTACGAACAATTGAGTTACAAACACAAATATGAATAAAAATCTACCCATTTATTATTACATTATTATTACTGTATTAAAATTCATCAATACTCCATACTTTATAGTTTATATAGCAGTAAAATGTCTTTAGCCTAAGAACTGTACAGTACTGTACATGAATGGACAGTAGTGTACAGTACTTATTTCTTTACCTAAACACAACTTACATAAAATTCTACTTGCAAACTAATAGTACACCGTTGTTTATATCGAAACAACAATAGTAACTACTTTTTCTAAAGAAACAAATAGCCAAATCTTATATAAACAATATAAGCATTTGCATGGCTTCTGACCTCACAAAAAGTGAAAAAAAAAAATAATAATAATAATAATAATCACAGGCTGCACAGGTATATAGCGTACATAAATTTTTTCCGTGCATTATTTAGTGAATACAGTATTCAGTATGCACTACAAAGTGTACATATCACCGGTATACAGGGGGTCCTCGACTTACTATGTTCGTGGTTACAACGCATCTCCGATATGTTATTTTGCTTCTTTTTTTTATATAATTTTTAGCCCGTATTAAGTCTCCCAAGCATAAAGCAGAATTTTCTGATGCTCTTGCTTTGAAGAAAAGTAAAGCCATCACCATGGAAGTGAAATTAGAGATAATGAAATGCATGGAAAAGGGAGAATATTTACTACTGCATTAGCATAGGTGTTTATTTAGGTGTGTTTCGACTTACACTGTAGTTCAGTTTACATCACGTTTCAGGATCGAAACTCTGACATAATTCGAGGACCCCCCTCTACACATTAGTAATGCAAATAGGCCCAGCCAGAGCTGAAAATTGTATGAAGTTGACTGTAGCAGTTTATGTGACAAGTAATTATTATTTGTATAGCATAACTTTGTTATTATGCATATGACAACGACTTCATTAAGGAAGAAATATGATTGAACTTGACGATATACAAGAACATGCAGATACAAACATACTGATGATAATTATGGGTGCAAACTGCACAAATATATAGAAAAAGTTGATACTGACATTAAGGTTGCATAAGCTTACTCTCACACCCCCGACGAATGAAATAATGCAAAAATTGAATAGATATCTTAAACACTTAAAAGATTTATTTAACTTATCAACTTCTTTTTTAGTTACAAGATGAACTAGCATAATCTGATAATACTGATTTTTTTCCTATTTGGGGTGTAAAAGTAACAATATATAACAAGATTAACACTACTTTTTTTCTTTTATGCGTTTTCCATATTTTGTATTTTCATTTCACTAATACAATGCTAGTTTTTTCATTTCACCCCTACCCCAAACCCCGGATTCCGCCACAATCTACCCCATTATTGATAAAGGGAAGTCAAACTATCACAAAACTGAAACAAAACTTACGGACGGAAACTGATATTAATAACCTTCGAAAAGACATCAGAGAAACTAAAAAATCGTAATGTGAATCATCTAGTAGTTCTAGGGTGTGAAAGTATACAACTACCGACTTTAGGCACGCCACGCTCTGGGGTTTAATAGAGCATTCACTCATGGCAACTGAACTATCAAACCAAAGCTCGCTAAAAGAAGGAACTACCCTAGCCCTTAATAAAAATGAGTCCGTGACGTAAAACCGAATCAGTGAACAACGCTGAGATTCGTATTAGATCTTCACGGATACGAGATATCAATGTCCCACTGCCTGGTCTAATAATTGATACATACGAGACCCAGAACCTTTTTTGCCATTTCTGAAACATAAAATGTGTCATGATACTTACGCCCCTCCATGCTTTGGAGCAGAAGTGGCAATTCCTCTGTGTAATAAAGGGACGGTCCTCAAAATATGCCGTAGAGGAATCATTCCGGCCGATCAGCTGTTCGTGTTTACAAGAGAACACGTAAGATGGCGTCACGCGATACCTCTTCTTCATTTGTTTTTAAGTAGGAGTTCAGCCCTTGGTATGCTTCACGTGCAAATAAATATAATTGCATTCTATTACGTAAATGTCATTGATCAATAACAGGGTTACATTATTATGTATAGCTATCACTTTCACACAAGATAGTGATATATGAACATGCTTTGATTATATTAATATAATAAGGAAAAGCAAATCCGATGTTACTTAAATGTTTAAATGATTTTCAAATTCCATTACTCTAATACAAAATATATAAGTTAAATTCCTCCAACTGTAAGTTGTAGTGCAGTGGCTAGAGCACTCGGCTCAGGAAGTGAGCAAGCCCATCATGGGGCATTAGGAAGGGCTTTTTCTTCTTCTTCTTCGTCTACATCTTTTCCCACTTTTATGTGGGGTCGATGTTTCTGGTCAGTGTTCTCCATATGTTCCTGTCCTGCCAAAATATGTCATTAGGAAGGGCATTTAACCTTAATTCTTCAGCTCTAACCTCTGTCAACCCCAAAATGGGAATTAATCGTGATATATATATATATATATATATATATATATATATATATATATATATATATATATATATATATATATATATATATATATATATATATATATATATATATATATATATATATATATATATATATATATATATATATATATATATATATATATATATATATATATATATATATATATATATATATATATATAGTATATATATATATATATATATATATATATATATATATATATATACATATATATATATATATATATATATATATATATATATATATATATATATATATATATATATATATATATATATATGTCGTTCCCTACTTGCGACAGAGTTTGGTCCCAATTAAACTAATGGGAAAATGATACACAGGAAAAGTAGAGTATTAAACTTGGACACTATTTCATCTTAAGTGATTATTGTTGGGTCTTTTTCTTTAAGCACACATTTATTCCTTCCCCATAATTGGAACGTTTTATAAACATTTTCTTAGAAAAATAATGCTATACAGTATTTAAAAGATTAAAAGTATATAAATAATTATACTCTGTACAAGTTATTCGTGGTCTTCGAAGTATCTATCCCTATGAACTCTGTTAAAACCATGGAGGAATTTAAATCACCATTACCATATCGCTAATATTTCTTCTTCTTCTTCTTCTTTTTAAGGTAACACGCAATATCATGTCAGTCCAAAGGGAAGATTAATTGATATTCGTATATAAGTCTTCGAATAGTGGTCACCGTGGCAAAGCGGTAGCGTCCGCGACTTGGAGGCGTCAGGTCAAGGGTCCAAGCCTGCCATTGGCTGAGGTTATGAAGAGCATGCACTCAGGGTAACGATCACACCTGCCAAAACCAAAGTCCTTCGCAAGAAGGTAACGTTCTAGCCCATAGTAGAAAAGGGAGTCCGTGACGTAAAACCGATCACATCAGCCTTCGCAATGCCGGTGGCATTGTGCTACTGTTAATCACCACGCTATTGGGGATGGACACAGACAGGTTGGATTAGGGGACTTAAGGGTACATGCTATTTCTATTGCACAGCTGTGGGTTTGAACACGCCTTTTTTCAATTCTAGAGTGGATGGATTCGGTTTTACGTCACGAACTCCCTTTTATACTAAGGGCTAGGACGGTTGCCTTCTTACGAAGGACTTGTTTTGGCAGATGTAATCGTTACCCTGAGTGTATGCCCTTACTAACCTCAGTCCGTGGCGGGGCGCGAACCCTGGACCTGCAGCCTCAGTGTCGCAGACGCTACCATTTTGCCACGGAGACTACTTTTTTCAATTCTAAAGTCGAGAGCTATAATCACAGCGCTGTAGCAGTCCCCCCAAAATAATATCCATCTATCTATCTATCTATCTATCTATCTATCTATCTATCTATCTATATATATATATATATATATATATATATATATATATATATATATATATATATATATATATGCACACACACACCGTTTAATGTATCATAATCAGTCTCCATATGAATGGGTATGGGCACGGGCATGTTAGACGAGGAAATTAAAGCCGAGTACCCTTCCTAGCGCCTCGCGTTATGATTAATATTTTATCAAAATGAAGTAATCCGATCTGTTGATTATACTCAAAATGGCCTTAAAATCCTCGAGCAAAATAGGATCAGAGTCAAAATAATATATATTTCGACAATTAAATAAAAATTCAAGTTAGAAAACCTGTCGCTTAAATAACTTTGTTAGTACAAAAAAAAAAAAAAATATATATATATATATATATATATATATATATATATATATATATATATATATATATATATATATATAAAGATTAGGAATCCTTTTGCATAACAGAGTACAAGCTTTTGTTTATTTACAGTACAAAGAGTACATATTTAAGCACTAAGCGGAAAACCAAAGTATATCGCTAAAAAAAAAAAAAGTATATCCATTATTAAAGCTCTGAGAGATTGTAATAATACATAAGCCTTTTAGATACATAATAAAAGAAATAATTACTCTTATATCTGGTATGATAGCAATGAATACTTCTTTTACTACAAACTCTTAATAATGAATTTAGTTTCACTTATCATATATATATATATATATATATATATATTATATATATATATATATATATATATATATAGAGAGAGAGAGAGAGAGAGAGAGAGAGAGAGAGAGAGAGAGAGAGAGAGAGAGAGAGAGAGAGAGAGAGAGAGAGAGAGAGAGAGAGATTATTTTTATTTTATTTTAATAATTTATTGCGCCAAGGCGTCAGACATTACATGAACACATACAAAATCAATAGCAACATAATGCTTCAAATGGATACTCAACCAAGAATTGAACATAGTTTACAGGGAGGTGTACATATTGATAAAACATTGCTACATACTAACACACAACCCACAGTATGGCAGCACAGAGTACATTATATACAAAAGAAAAGCTTAGAGAAGCACAGAACAAACAAACACATTACAAACAAAAAACAAAACGGCATTATACAGCAACATACAAAGAAAATATACACTATAATATACAATACAATATAATTAATGGCCACCAAAGTTAGGAGAGAGAGAGAGAGAGAGAGAGAGAGAGAGGAGAGAGAGAGAGAGGAGAGAGAGAGAGAGAGAGAGAGAGAGAGAGAGAGAGAGAGAGAGAGAGTCAAGTCAAAGTCAAAGTCAAAAATTTTATTCCATCAAAAATGGCTATTACATGATAATTAATCTAATTACAAATTACAATGTAAAATGTCAAAATAAAACAAATGAAATTTGCAAAGCACAAAATCAAAATATTTACACATTAAAATAGGCATACATACACTTCGTCTACCCAATGGGAGGATAATAATGAGACTAAAATCACTTATTAAGTAGGTGATTTAAAAGATGAGATTTAAGTGAGGGTAATGTTTGGCAGCTTCTTAAGTTTGCGGGTAAAGAGTTCCAAAGTCTCGGGCCCATTACATTTAAGGCTCTTGCCCCAATATCAGTGGAAGTTCTGGGCACGTAAAAAGAATTCTGATATCTGGTGTTGACGTTATTGATACGCACTTGATTAACTGTTGGCAATGAGAAGAGCCATTCCGGTAATATTCCATGATTTATTTTAAAAACTAAAAGACAGATATTATATATGAACTTCATGTCCATCCTTAGCCAACCCAATCTCTCAAAGAGGGGAGTCACGTGATCATATTTATGCACCCCCCCTATGGCAACTCTTGCAGCAAAATTCTGGAGCCTTTTCACTCGTAACATCTGGGTCTTAGTCGTGGAACCCCAAACACTCAGACAGTAGTTGAGAATACTTAAAATTAATGTTTGTACTACAATTACCCTACAATCAGGCTCGAATCTTTCATAGACTCTGTTCAAGTAAATAAGGGTCCCGTTCACTTTTTTATGTAGTTCATCGATATGAAAATTAAATGTCATGGTACTGTCCATAATAACTCCTAGATTTTTAACCTTATTAGATGGGAAGAGTGAAACATTGTTGAAATTTATACTGATGTTCTCAGGAATGCGGGACAGGTATTGATTTGATCCAAAAATAACAAATTTAGTTTTATTTTCGTTCAGTAAAAGACCATTACTGTTAAAATAACTTTTGGCACAGTTTAATATATCTTCAGCCCTTTTTAAGATTTCAGGAATTCTATCAATGTCACCAGTAAGCATAATCTGGGTGTCATCAGCATACATAACAAGTAGGCAATCTCTTATAAATTGAGGTAAATCATTAACATATATTAGGAAAAGCAGAGGACCCAAAATTGAACCCTGAGGAACGCCAAAACTGATATCTAAAGAAGAAGAGAGAGTCGAGCCCATTCGAACTGATTGAATTCGATCTTTCAGATAATTTTCGAACCAAAATGAGTCAACATGAACTTTGGAAAGTTTTCTCATTAGAATTTGATGGTGTACACTGTCAAATGCTTTAGACAAATCTAACAATAATAAAAGTGATATTTTCTTATTTTCAATATTACTATAAATTTTATCAGTAATTTTAAGTAGGGCCGTCTCGGTCGAAAGTTTAGGCCGAAAACCGTGTTGTTCTTCACATAATAGACAATTTGATTCAAGGAAATTTATTAACTGGGTGGCAACTACCTTCTCAAGTATTTTAGACAGAATGCTGAGAAGAGAGATTGGCCTATAATTTTCAACATTATTAGTATCTCCACTCTTAAAAACGGGGATGATATAGGGATGCTTCCAGAGGTTAGGATAAATGCCTGTAACAATGGATGTATTAACAATGACTAAAATGAAAAATACTGTAACTGGCAATGAGTCAATTAGGAAGCGAAGTTGTATCCCATCGGAACCACAAGAGTTTGTTGGTTTGAGGTTCTTTATGATAAGAATAAGTGTGACTAAATCGATTGGGTGCGGTCTAAAATTATTGATAATATTTCTTTCAGCTGGAGGCTGGCAATTATGTGGTTGATTAATAATCAAGTCATTATTATCTTGGGACTTTTCATATGTGGACTTACCTATTTCAGCAAAATACTTATTAAAATCATTCACTCGCTTTTCCACATTATCACTGGGAAGGTCAGAATTTTCTAAGATTTCCTTATTTGCAGGAATTATTCTTTTTATAACATTCCAAGTTCCTTTGATATTTCCCCTATACTTGGAAAATTCTTCCCTGAAATGATTTTTCTTCTTTTCGGACAACATTGTTTTAGTAAGGTTTCTTTCTCTTCTATAGGCTCTTTCCATCTCGGAGTTTTGTCTATCAGATTTAAATTGCCTTAGGAGGTCATCTCTCCTTTTCATTTGCTCTTTTAACTGAGAGTCAATCCACGGGGCAGGAGGGCGTGTCATGACTTTGGTTGTAAGAGGGGCACATTCATTTAAACATCTCGTAAAAACATCAGTAAAAGTAGAAACTTGATAATTTACACAATCTGTAGTTAGTATTGAATTTAAAATGTTGTATTCATTAAGAAGAGTGTCGCAGAAACAATTTTGAGAATAATTCTCAAGAGATCGGAAAGTTTTAACAATTGGCGGTCTCTTTTCCTTCCTGACATTAACTGTAGCTATTAGAAGCTCGTGGTCTCCTACAGGACAAGGTAAGACATCGTGGTGAACTATAAAACTAGGTGTATTGGTAATTATAAGATCAATTAGGCTGGAGGAATTAGCGGTGATACGGGTTGCTTTATTCACAAGCTGATTTAAGTGGAGGGATTGAATTAATTTCCCCATTTTATTATTAGGAAGAAGGAGATTATCATTGAAGTCGCCTATAATAATGAGAGGTTTGCTCCTCAAACAGACCGACCGAAATACCTCGGAGATGTAATCAAAGGTGTCGTTGAGTGCATGTGGGTGTCTATATACACATCCCAGGATGAATGAAGGGAATTTCCTACTCTGAACAGTCAACCAAATGTCTTCGAGATGAGGAGGTCGCTCGACTTCAGGGGTCTTTAATAGGGAGACCGTTAGATGATTTCTTACATACACCCCCACACCCCCACCCCTACCGCCATCAAATCGATAAAAAGAATACTCAGGTATAGCAACAAAACCAGACTGCATATTAGATTGGAGCCAAGTTTCACAAACACACATTATATCCACGTTATTTTCTCTGATCATTAGTGCAATATTTTCGAAATTACCCAAAAGTGATTGTGCATTGATGTGTTGTATGTTTATGAAATGTTTCAATAAGCCTGTATTACAATGTGATTGCTATATATTTAAGGGACATAATCTTGTTTTATGGCCATGTTCACGGCAGTGACCACATTTAAGTCTATAGTTAAACCAACAGTGGGAAAGATCATGGTTTATTTCCCCACAGTTTGAACAGGGCTGTCGACGACTGTAGAGGTGCTGCAATTTCTCCCTCGCCCGGGGACGCTGGGGGTAGCGCCGTGGTTGGTCGTAAAGACTGTGATTCATCCTCGAGTCTCGTCTCCATCCTCGAATACCAGGTGGGATTTGACGATTCTGATGACGAAAATCCCGGGTATGACGTCCATCTGAATGCTGTTGAGGATCCCTTCTAGAATGCTGATCGTTGCTACTTTCTTGAGAGACGTTTCTGATTTCATTATTATTTCTTATTGAGGGGAGCTGGCGATGCCGGTCGTAGTTTCTGTTCCTGTATGTGTTATTTTGACTGTCGTTATTGGCCGTGACCGGTCGGTGTTGCCGCTGCAATACAGAAGCATATGTAGTAGGTATGGTTTGGTATATGATTTCTTCCCAGTTGTTGCTTAGTTTGAAGAATGGGCATTGCTTAGCAATTATGCCTTGGCACAATAATCGTGTCTTAGGTTCGAGTCCCGGTCATGGGTAAAATATGATTCATGTTTTCACATATTTTAATGTGCTTATTTGAATATATATATATATATATATATATATATATATATATATATATATATATATATATATATATATATATATATATATATATATATATATATATATATATATATATATATATATATATATATATATATATATATGTATATATATATATATATATATATATATATATATATATATATATATATATATATATATAGAGAGAGAGAGAGAGAGAGAGAGAGAGAGAGAGAGAGAGGAGAGAGAGAGAGAGAGAGAGAGAGAGAGAGAGAGAGAGAGAGAGGTTACATACGCGGAATTTTCAAGTGGTGACAATTTTCCAGAAAGCCTACTAGCTAAACATCCCGCAACTAACAAACTTATTCCCTTAAATACGAAAAAATTTCCCAGTTTGACCTTTTGAAGGTCATGGCTGTTGTCGCACGAGTTGTTGTTTGTCATTTTGTGTCACTATTAATCTCCACTTTGACATCTCGCAGGAGGTCAATACAAGGGGGGGGGGATTCCTAGTCCCCTCGCCCGTCCACTTTTAGTCGCCTCTTACGACACGCAGGGAATACGTTGGAGCTATTCTTTGATGCTGTGCCCGCCACCACATAACAGACAGACAGTACTGAAGAATCTCTCCCCTAACTCAGATCAACTGAAGAATGTCCCTCCTGGGTGGATCTGGGGGAAGATTCTTCAGTTGATCCATTATTATTATTATTATTATTATTATTATTATTATTATTATTATTATTATTATTATTATTATTGTTGTTATTATTATTATTATTAATATGTCGGCTACCCCCCCCCAAATTAAAGGGGGAAACATCCAAGGTAGATAGATAGATAGATTACTCTCCACTATGGGGATGGACACAGATAGGTTAGAGCTAGGGATATAAGGCTATTTACTCTTCCTAACGCCCCGCTGAGGCCTCGAACTTAGGATTTTCATCTCCCGAATCGAGGGCTTTTACCACTACGCTACCGCTGTCGTAAGAGTAATAATTGAATATTTGAATTTCTTTCTTAGCTGTAAACAAAAAGTTACACATTATGTGACAAGTTCTCACTATCCCTTCACATCTGACATGTCACAATACTCTCCATCGCTGTTGCTCTGTACTTTCTCGTTTTATTGATACCCTGGCCCGATGAGGGCAATTTTCTTTGCCCGCCAAGGTGTCTTTTTATTCCGGTTTTACGTCACGGACTCCCTTTTCAACCAAGGGCTAGGACGGTTGCCCCCTTCCGAAGGACTTGTTTCGGCAGATGTAATCGTTACCCTGAGTGCATGCCCTTGCCAACCTCAGACCGTGACGGGGCGCGAACCCTCGATCTGACGCCTCAGAGTCGCGGACGCTCCGGTGTCATACTCATAAAAAAAATAGGGGGAAAGGGGTGAAAATTGTTACCCAATTTCTCTTCAGAATAAAATTGCGGCGTCTGTCGAGAGGAAATCTCTGATAGGTACGATAAGAACGACAATGACAGTGTTGGTCAGAGACAAAAAAATGGGATAAAAGCCAAAACATCCGTCCGTCGGCACTCGTATAAATGTTTATTATTATTATTATTATTATTATTATTATTATTATTATTATTATTATTATTATTATTATTATTATTATTATTATTATTATGGATCAACTGAAGAATCCCCCCCCCCGAGTACCCAACTGAAGAAGGATCTTCCCAACTGAGATTAACTGCAGAATCTCCTCCCAGAGGGCCCGGCGTAACAATTTCAGAGAGAAACTCGAGATGGGAAGTGTTGTGACATGTCAGATGGGAAGGGCAGAAGGGATGTGTTAGGTTTGGTTAAGTTAGGTCTGTCTGTTTATCTACCTTGGAATATATGGATGAATAAATTTCAATTACGAAATGAAGACCTAACCCAGCCTAACCTAACCAAACTTAAACAGACGATAGTACTGAAGAATCTCTCCCCTAACTCAGATCAACTGAAGAATCTCCCCCCTGGGTGAGTCTGGGGGATATTCTTCAGTTGATCCATTATTATTATTATTATTATTATTATTATTATTATTATTATTATTATTGTTGTTGTTGTTGTTGTTGTTGTTGTTGTTGTTGTTGTTGTAGGTGTTGTTATTATTATTATTATCATTATAATTATTATTATTCGAGATGATATTTTTATCATTATTATTATTTACTTATTTATTTATTAAGACCTAAATTGCTTAAGCCTCGAGGCCCTCATGGAGGCGCAGACGTAATGATTCAAAACCAGTTCTCGTCAAGGTCATACTTATACGTATGTTGTCACTTTATTCTGGAAAATTTGTTGGACCTTTGTTTTAAAGCAACCATTCCATATGCTGTAATCAGGCAAACTTAATTTCGTGGTAACAGTTGCATATTGTCGTATTTTCCGAATTTTGTAGTTTTCGTGAGTCAGTTTCATGTGTGAGATTCTAAATTAAAATCTAGTACGTCACGCTTTTCTGAAGAAAAATCGGAGAATATATATATATATATATATATATATATATATATATATATATATATATATATATATATATATATATATATATATATATATATATATATATATATATATATATTAGCTACCTCCTCGCTTAGCGAATTCCAATTATCAACTACTCTTACACTGAAAAAGTATTTCCTTACATCTATGTATGTATATGTATCATTCACTGATATGCCTTTTTCTAGTGAAGGTAGTTACAATCTATTACTGGCTCTCTTTTGTTTGTTTACAGGTACTGTACATGAAGGTACGATTCCAAATATGTGCTTAAAACCTGGAAAATGCAGGCGTGTACGATACGTATAAAGTATTAGGGAACTCCCTGAACGGGTTCCATACCCCGGGCTCTTTGTGCTTACAGGAATTCCCGGAGTCATATAACTGCAGGAGAGGCAGACCTGTAAACCAGTCTGACCAAAGGCAGTCTCGGGAGAGGACGACTTGCATATCCTGAACATTATTCCAAGTAAGACAAATCCACATTCTGTATTCAAGATTGACATGAGCTATTATTAGCAAAAAGCTCTATCTATATTGTCTTAGTAACTCTTGATCTATTTTGTTATTCAGTCAAATATTAGAAGACTAGTGTCTGTCTATATAAAGTGATTAGTAGCAAAATTTCTGTTCTGATAAAAAAAAAAAAAAATATATATATATATATATATATATATATATATATATATATATATATATATATATATATATATATATATATATATATATATATATATATATTATATATAAATTAGACGACAAATGAACTGAAAATATCTAGACAAAATACAACACTTTCTTTTATATGCCGACAGATAATTCACGCAACGTTTTTCAATGTAAATACCTTATTCATTGTTGCCAATTCATTTTTTTAAGTCATCCTACTCGTGTATTTCATGATATGCTTTAATACCCCATCAGCGTTCAAGAAAAAACAAATAAACTTGGCCAAATATACACAAATAAAACGTTCTATCAGCTTGAATTTCCGGTCATACCCATCAAGTAGTTATCTGTTATGATACTTGTTTTTAAAAATGAATGCAATGCGCAATCACAACATCGCTGGACTGCTTTAATAATAATAATAATAATATAATAATAATAATAATAATAATAATAATAATAATAATAATAATAATAATCTATCAACCTTGGCTGTTTTCACTTTTAATTGGGGGGTAGCCGACATCAAAAAAGAAAACAATAAGGGGATTACTTTGCTCTCTCCCCTCTACCCCCCTTCTTCTTTGACGTCTAACAGGAGGTTAATACAAGGGGGGGATTCCTAGTCCCCTCGCCCCATCCACTTTTAGTCGCCTCTTACGACACGCAGGGAATACGTTGGGGCTATTCTTTGATGCTGTGCCCGCCACCACAGGGCACCAATAATAATAATAATAATTAATAATAATAATATTTCTTATTTAGCCAGGCTATTCCGTTTAATCGCCAGGTTTTGGTCAAATGTTTTCTTCTTATGCCGAACTAAATTTAACTCTTGAGTAACTGCTATGCATTCTAATGAAATATATTCCTTATTTCAAACTAGTTTAAAATGTGGTGGATGTGTTTCTTCCTATGCATGCTGAGCCTTCTCTTAATTTCAGACTTTTCAAAGATGTTTCGGACACGACCCTGCATTGTCGCAGCCTTGCTTCTGCTATTAGAAGTATCATTAGCCTTTGGGTGGAAAAGGAATTTCCATATATATCGGCTACCATTGATAAGTTCTAGTACCAGTTACGGTTATGGAGGTTCTTCGGCAGGTGGCTACGGAAGTGGATATGCCTTTCGGTTTGTAAATCCAAATAATTTTGGAGGCAGCAGCATTCATACCAGCAACACTGCAATCCCTATACGGGGTACCTCAGGAAATGGCTTTGCAACTGCAGGATGGCAACACTACTTCGTGGGTAATCAAGGAGGAGGCTATGGAGCATTTGACAGTAATCATGGTGGCTCCGGTATACATGGTAGCAATTTTGGAGGCAGTGGAAATGCAGGGGGTAACTATGCAGGAAATGGAATTCCTAGTGGCAATTCTGGGGCCGTTGGAGTTCCAGGGAGCAATTTTGGGAGCAATGGAATCCCAGGGGGTAACTTTGCAGGAAATGGAAGTCCTGGTGGGAATTTTGGGGCCGATGGATTTCCAGGGAGCAATGTTGGGAGTACTGGCATCAATGGCGGCAATTTTGGAGCCAATGGAGTTCCAGGAAATGACGTAATTGGCACTGGATTTCCTGGTAGCAATACTGGAACTACTGGAGTTCCAGGGCGTGAAACTGCAGGCGCTGGGATAACTGGTGGAAATTTCGGAAGTGGAGAAGACTCAGGATTTGGAGATGTTAGCCTTGCAGATCAAGTTGATGTGAGAATAGGCCTAAACAATTAATAATATTCATATATGGTCTCAATGAAGAGAACTACTTTATAATTGAAAAATAACTGAAGTTCGTAAGTCTTACAGTGAGTACACTACATCATCCTTTGAAAACTGAATTATTGCACTTAAGATGCATTCTTCTTGTAATATTTTACAAGAAATAAAATATATAAATAATTTAAGGTTTCAGTTATATTTTTTCAAAAGTGTTTAATAATTATCATATAATATTTTCAAATGTATTGTACTGTAATTCATTCCAACACTTTTGTTCATCATTCATATTTCTAAGATGGCGGGGAATTCTTTGTGCTAATTGCTTATATATATATATATATATATATATATATATATATATATATATATATATATATATATATATATATATATATATATATATATATATATATATATATATATATATATATATATATATATATATATATATATATATATATATATATATATATATAAATTACAAATTTACTAATTATTTCAACTTATTTTTATCATTAACCGTTCACCCTAAGCAAACCTGAACCTTATAGAATTTATTGTTGCTCTGGCTGTATGCCAATGAATTGTACATTATTCAATCCTCAAGTACAATTGTTTGCTTGCTAACAGTGAACACATCCACTCTCAATATTTTGAATGCAATATAAGTACTGATATAGTGTTGCTTAGCTTAAGCTGGAAGGATAATTTTAAGTATGATGGCCTAGCTAATCTATAGCTCAGCATATAGTATATCTATTCATGACTTAGCCATCTATGGAAGCTTTATAACTATGAAGGACTTAAAACATTACCAAAATGTATCCCAGGGCTGTATGCCAGGATTTCATGTATTTTATAGGATTTCCTTGATGTATGCCAGGCATTATTGCATGGGGTATGAATTTACTATATGCCCCTTAAGTGGCCTTAAATTTGAGTTACCATACTTGTATTGTCATTGATATTAAATGTTATTCCTATGTTCCGGAATCTCGTGAATTAAAATAAATGTCTGTAAAAGTTGTTATCATTTGTAAAGGCAATCCTAGCAATACTGATGTACGAAACACTCTTTTGAGGTTATTATAGGAAACTGAAATAGATAAATAAATAGACAGCCACGTGTAATGGCTTGTAATTTGCCATTCATTGGTAAACAAATAATTAGAAATGTCCAAAACCTTCGTTGTAATTATGCATTAGTGTGATACCAAACTATTCATTCCGCTAGTGAAAAAGATGAATTATCTGACAAATAATACTAAGCCTTCATTGCAACATCTTTATACTGTTGCAAAATCGGAAGATGAGGGCAGAACTTCATATTGCAATGATTTGGCTCAAAATTTAGTGGTATCACTGATAAGTCTCGAAAAGAAACAAGTAATTCATGTGGGAGTTACTTATAAGAACCTTAAGGACAAATTGTGTGGCATGAGAATGTGAAGCAGGTTTAATTTTAGAATGGTGGGAGTGGGTGTGGTTTTCCTAAAGTATCTCACAGCATCATGCTTCAAACGCGAACTCACATAAAACTGTATAAATACCATATTGCAGTATCATTGTTGCCAGCTGCAGATACAGTTAGTGTAACGGTGAGTCTGAAGCTCTTGTACGATTACAGTATACTGTATCACTATGCAAGGCAGTGCCCATTCCTACTAAGTAGTTCAGCCATATGTGTTATGAACTAATATCCTTGTACTTTAGAACAACTACGATACTCAGATGCAGATACAGTTAGTGTAACAGTGAGTCTGATGCTCTTGTACGATTACAGTATACTGTATCACTAAGGAAGGCAGTGCCCATTCCTACTAATTTGTTCAGCTATATATATTATGAACTAATATCCTTGTACTTTAGAACAGCCACGATACTCAGCTAAAAACACAGTATCTATATTACCAGTGTTACATAATGAAAGTTCCTTTAATATATATTTGCATTTACTACTAATATTTGTATCATGAAAGTCGTCTCTTTATGTACAGAATGAACGATGGTTTATTACCAGAGATTGATCAATATAATAAATAAAAACAAGAACAACAACAGACAACTGCATACAAGTTCAATAATGAGAAATAGTATTCCGGTTTTTTCCTACTTCGTAAACATGAAGTCAAAGATTGTACACTAGACTTAAGTTATTTATATTCTTTACTTCGCTTCACTGTCATATGCTTGTAAAATCCTCTATCAGAGATCCTCGAGAAACAAAAATTTACACAATAATTTTAATACAAGTATCTGGAGGTATTAATGAATACTTCTAGGGGTCAAGAAATCCTGATCTGATATATCAGGTTTTCGTAACCTTGGGTTTGGGACAGACCCTTATCTTATGGTCAAGGCCTAACAACGTACAGGATATCTAGTCTTTACATTTGTATACCATACAGAGGTGGTATTCCTTTTTAGCTATATGATATAACTTAAGAAATCTTCAAGTGCAGTTCAGTCAAAGTGAACTGTTTGTAAATTATCATAGTATCAAGTAATTATAATTTGAGTAACATATATTTACCACAGTTTATAATCAGAAATTAAATCCTTTTCAACTTACCCTTCCCCTCATTCCATAGAAAAAAAAGCATCCACTCCCTCATACAAATTTCATTTACCTAGACCACAGAACCCTCAATAGGGAGCAAGGTATAGAATAAAACAGTCATCTTTCCAATTAGTAAATCTTTAAGGTAATCCCAATAAGAACCCCATTGCATTGGCTTCTCGTTCACTCTTCAATCCTTTGTATAAACGATTACTTTATCACGTGTTGTCATCTAATGTTTTCACTGAGGTAGTAACCCCATTCCATGATGTGGTTTTACCCATACATATTGTATTGCTTACATTTAACTTGGTATACTATTTCCGAATTCTCGGCCCTCTTGCTCTCGCAGAAACAAGGTACCTCAAAAACCTTTTATATCCTCATATCAAATTTCCAAATAGACAGTCCCACCAACCATAAACTATGACCAATATGACACTATCCTAGGGTTCCAATGAATGTAATTTATTCAGTGGGTGAATTTTCATTTTATAATCTTAAATAGACGCCCTCGCTATATACAGTACTGTGATATCGAACCAGTTCCGGTAGTGCATCTACCGAAATAGAAGGTTACTACTTTACTTTAACACACTCAGTGAATGAAATGAAAATTGCTGAAAAATTATCTAAACCAACAGAGAGTGATAGCTACATTCTTTACCTAAATAAGTACCAGAACCATTGTTTGAAAACTAAACAATGGTGAATATTTACAGTCACGTCAACAATTTGAAGAAAAAAAATCTAAAAATATCTTAATGGGTTATATGTGGTTACGTTAGTTGTGTTAGTTCACTTTCAGTTAAGAAAAACTAATCATTGATATGACTGTTTTTTTTTTTAATATGTTTTAGATAATTTTTGCTAGTTTTGTGCTTTCATTTCACTCCCTGGGGTGTTAAAGTAATAAGTACACCGAATTTCAATTTATTACTCAGCCAACATTCCTGAATTGCACATCACTGGATCTAATATGGACCAATGGCTACGGCTAAAAGTAAATGGCATCATACTACATAAGCTGCATATTTCTGTCCATTCCCTATTTCCTCCAAAATATATATCTGTGAGGCATCACATACTAAATAAAATTAAAATTATGGGAACAGCTGCAACAAGCATTCCTTTGGAATCCTGGATTTGTTCCTCTCCATGATATGGATAGGTGGGCCAAATGACTTACTGCGACCTTAACATATTATTTCTGCTCTAATGAAGTTTTTTTTTTTTTATTTATGCAGAGAGACAATTAGAACTGTAGTACTATAGATTTCTAATCCAAAGTTGACGCTCTCAACAGTCCCTCCTTTTTTCGGCCATATTAGAAGAAGAAGAAGAAGAAGTAGAGAGGAGGAGGAGAAATAAGAAGAAGAAGAGGAAGAAGAAAAAGTAAAAGAGGAAGATATATTATATTTCACACATGTGTATATTACAGCTATAAGAAATATATTACAATACACTCACAGGACAGATATAATTATATATTCTGTTGAAGCATAAAGGGAATTCCTCTGGGTAGAATTTCTTCTGTCGCATGTAAGGGTGAATATATACAGTTAAACCAGGGCATAATAGATTGCTTCTGCTAAATTGAATTGTAATGAAGACTTTTGGATTGGTAGTATTTTCCAGGTTTCTTGACCATTATTAACTATGTTCTTTCCTTTGAACAGTTAGGTTGTGGCTGGTAAGCATTCAGAGGTTATGTTATGTTAGACCTTTTCCCTGTGATTTTTTTTACCTGTGACCTTTTTTTTTTAACCTGGATTTAATATGGCGGAACCAGGTTCAGGTCAGGTTTGCAATGAGCTGACCTTACCTCGTGTCTTGAACAATCCGTAGAGAAGAAGAGAAAAATTATTTACAATTCTCAGCATTCGGTAATTCCACGTACCGCTAAAACAATAACAAATCAACCTTCAGAGTTGCTGGGCGTGACGCGTCTATATTCATTTAGAACTTTAAATGGTGTAAATTATTCAGTAATGGAGCTACAAGACTCGTATTATCCCAAAGCCCAGTACATTGAGACGGTAAGGGGAGTTTTTTCTTTACCATAATGTAAATACAAATTTAGTAACCTTAGAAACTTTCATACCACAGGGAGGGAATGAAAATTGAAAAATATCCAATAAATTAAAAAAAAAAAGTTTCTATTATCAACTGATGTCTTAATAGAGAGTGAGCCAATCTAATCAAGTTTTATATAATAAATAACACACGGAAATAAAACATGTTCTGGTTCTTGATTCGCCTGTACTTTTTTTGGGGGGGGTGGTAACCTGCGCTGAGGTTCAATCTACTACTGCTTTTTAGGGACTCAGGGATGTCATTGATGTACAAAGCAAATGATGGTTAAGATTCGTTTCGTGTACCTCGCTATTACGTGTATAATGCAACATCAAATTATAATTGTTTGACATGTAAGTAATTTCGCGTCACTCACTCGATAAGAAGTGTTACTTTGGTTAAAAGCATGTAATTAAATTTACTGGTAAAATTAAAAATAAAAGAAAAAGAAAAACATGCTTTAAACGGAACAGAGAACCCACTCACCGGAGAGACTAGCACTACTAACATTTCCTGAAATACACTGCACTGCTGTGTAAACACCAATATTCACCCCATTAAGAGAAGCAAGTCTTCAAATTTAGAGTTAGGTTTGGTTAGTTGGATTAGGTTAGGATAGTTTAGTTAATCTGTTTAGATTATTTAGGTTAGTTAAACTAGTTTGGATAGGTTAGTTATGTTAGATTGGCTAGGTTAAGTCAGGTTTGGCATGTTAGTTTAGGTTAGGTTAGTTATGTTAGCTTAGTTTAGGTTAGGTTACTTATGTTAAAATTAGGTTCCATTACTTTAGTTGTTTCAGGAGTCTCTTTGCTACCTACTAATGTCAACCCAACACAATAAATAGTGATTTTCGATAATAACAAGTATCAGAATTCTTCAAAACACATCGGAGCCTACCAGAAAAAAATAGTTTAGTCCAAAAATACAAGGGGTGCATATATAGAATCTTTACCAAAAGATTATATATATATATATATATATATATATATATATATATATATATATATATATATATATATATATATATATATATATGAATCATATTTTACCCCTGACATGGACTCGAACCTAAGACATAATTACTGTGCCAAGGCACTATCAACTACACCACTGAAGGTCTAAAGGAGAAGCAAACCTAATAATGGTGTAACTGATAGCACCTTGGCACAGAAATTTGGCTATGTGTCTTAGGTTCGAGGTCTGGTCAGGGGTAAAATATGATTCATGTTTTCACATATGTTAATGTGTTTATTTGATTATATATATATATATATATATATATATATATATATATATATATATATATATATATATATATATATATATATATATATATATATATATGTAATAACAGTTTTTATGTGATAATAATGTTTATATATAGGCAATAATATCAATTCTTCCTCATTAATATTCAATGAAATAGGGAGCAATAATTCTAGCCTAACTTTATGTCATTGGAATCTGGTAACCCCTCCCTCTGAATGAATGACTTCTTGGTGTCAAATACAAGACAAAAGAGGCGAAAATTAGCATGGTACGCCGAAACCTGCCTCTACAGTTCTTTTACCAATACTCTATGCTACCAACTTGGCACCAGTGTTTTGGTTATATATTTCAATTTACGTATTGTAAGTCTAAATTTACAAAGTTATTATTAATAATTGCAAAAGTTCTTTAAATGCAAATATTTCTTTCTGTTTTGTATTGCAGGCCACAGGAAATCGCGTAAGCCGAGAAAGTGTCCTCTGTGGCTCTCAGAATATTGTTCTGAGTGGCAAAGTTATCGTCTCCAGTGGAGTCATTATCAGAGGTGATCTGGCTAATGTGAGAGTGGGTCGACACTGTGTTATTTCTTCTAAAGCGGTTATTAGGCCACCCTTCAAGAAGTTCAGTAAAGGGTATGGATATTTTTTTTTTATTGTTACTTTCAAACTCATTTATCTTAAAGCACTAGCAGCTAGTTAGAACAATGTGTACATATCCCGTTCAGTTTAAAGGGAAAATATTCTAAATAAAACATTGTCTAAACATATGCAGTACTGTAGTTCTTAAAGAGAAAATATTCAAAATGAAATTTGTATCAAAAGGTCAGCGGTTTTATATGCAGAGGCTGCTGCGAATGAGAGGTCATGGTTTGAGAAATTGACTTTTTATTCAGCACTTATCTCCAACTACATCTAAAAACAAAGTTATTCACATTACAGAGTTGCATTCTTTCCTCTTCATATTGGAGACCATGTGTACATTGGCGAGGGGTCCATTGTTAATGCTGCTGTTATTGGATCTTATGTTTACATAGGAAAAAATTGTGTTATTGTGAGTATAAGTAATATATGTTTGTTTAAACCAAAAATTAGTAAGGCTAAGGTATCTGTATTAGCCAAACATATAAGTAGTAGCATATATATATATTTATATCGGTAACTTGTCTGTTAGTTTATTTATATATTTTTTAAATACAATTAAGAGAGTGGTCTGTTCTATCTAGGCGAGTCTTTGAGCATCCTTGGCCCTGAAGAGTTAATTCTCTCTCTTTTACTTTGAAGTTTCTCCTTTCCTTCTCCTGGGTTAGGTAATAATAAAACTGCCTCCATGTTCCCTTGTATGTCATAAAAGTCTAGTAAATGTTCCAGGATGAAAGGATTGTGAATACTTTCTTCTGGCAGATAGTCAAAAACATACGAGGAGTTTCTGATAAAGTCCTACCTAAATTCTAGTAATTTTATCTCTGTTGTGTATAATTGCTGATTACGTGACTATTAAAGGTAGGAGATTTATAATATGTTTGTGAGAAGAAAGATGGATGTGTTAGCTGTGTGTAAAACAGAGGTGAATGGGTGTTTGCTTTGACTCGACCACCCCCTTACAAGTGGGATTGCATCCCTTGCGTATTGATAGCTTAACTAATACTTTATATGAAAATTACTTATGATCAAAGGCATAATTTACCATTTGCTGGCTCATTTTTGGCATATACAGTAATATATGAATAAAAATAATTGAAATACTGTAAGCCATGAACCTGAAATGTATGAAGTTTCCCTAGTGTTTAAAGTTACAATTAAATTCTAGTAAATCATATGTGTAGTAAACAATCCCTCCTCTCTGAATATTTATATTTCTGCAATGTAATGTATTCCAATAGGTTTTATTCACTCCACTTCCAGGTTTTGGAACTTATAATTTTTGAATCCTTGTCTTGCCACCTTCAATATTTCATAGATTTGTTATAATTTTCTTCCTCCTTAAGAGTACAGTAGTTCTTTATATCTGCCAGTCTTGTTGAGGACTGGAAATTTTGCTACAGTATTTTATTGAAGTGATGAATAACCAATTTGCACAAATTGTACAATTATTGATAATTGCATTGTGCCTACACTTCACATATGACATAATTTTGGTTGTCGTGTATCCTTTCAGTTGATGGTAAGAGATTATGCATAATATCTTGTTCGGTTAAGTTATCGTCATCATTGTTTCCAAACAGGGGCGCCGTTGCGTGTTAAAAGATTGCTGTATGATTGCTGACAATACAGTTCTCCCTCCTGAAACTGTCGTTCCTCCATTTGCGAAATATTCGGATTCTCCAGCTCGTCACACAGGAGACCTCCCTGAATCTACACAGGACCTCATGACTGATTTCACCAAATCCTGCTACCATCATTTTATTAGAGTGAAGGATATGCCGCCTCAAAATAGAGATATTCATGTTCCAAGAGAGCAGCTCATTGACATTTAAATATTTTTGGGTTATTTATCATTACAACTTCTAGAAAAGTAAGGCTATTTATAATCAAATTATTCTTTATTATTATATCTATTTTGTAAGGGTATTAGACATAAAAGTTAATGTAAACATATAATTGTGCACTTATGTGTAAAGAACATTATGAATTATTAAGCATATATATAAAGAGTACCATCATATTTTAAATGTCGTATAAAGCAACTACAATAGTAAGGTAAATGTGGAGCTGGTATTAAGCTCTCCATGAATGTTTTGGCTCAAAACAACGAAGTGTAAATTTGGATGGAATAGAATAAAGTCCCATTTTGCTTCTGCTTATGATATGGCTGTGGCCATATCAGAAGAATTGCATTTATTCACTGCTCTAGATATTAGCAGAGATAATTCGTATTTTATTTCGGACCTGCAGTGGTACAGTCGGCAGTGCCTTGTGCTCACAGATAGATTATCAAGACGACATATTGTAAGAATGTGAGAAAAAAGTTATTAATATATCTTTTTCCGTAACAAACACTTTGTAATACATGTTTATCTGTAAGAATATTTTTTACATGTATAGAAGAGCATATATTGTCTTCTATATGTATTTTTTTTTAACATATTGACAACTTCTGCCTGGGTCAAAAGGGGTATTACAGCCAAAGAAAAAGTATATATATGGTAACTTTTTTGTTTGCTCTTTCTCAATAAAAGTAAATTCAAGGTATTTAATAAAATTTATTTTGCAGTACAGTATGTACAAAGTATACATATAAGACTAAACAATGACACCAGACTTTTCTAACAAACTTTTTATATACAAATTTTTTTCATCAGCAGTCAAATGACCAATCACAGACTGAAATATGGGAATAACGATGTAACCTGAAGCTTCTAATAGCTGTTGATCTAATCGCAAATACCTCTTCATCAAGTTTTTGGGACCGTATGAGTCGCTTGGTCTTATATCCAATATGGCAATTCTAGAATGATAATAAATATTTGAGATAAAAAAGAATTAGAGATCTGTATAAGGCTAAAAATTTTCGTCAAAACTGCTGCACCCAGACCTTGGGAAAAGAAAAAAAAGGTACTATTTTGTCAAATATTCAAGGAATGAATGAAAATTTTGGCATTCACAGTTTAAAAATAATTATACATACTCTTGTTTCTTCATCCTCAGTCAACAAAGACACTTTTCTCATATCATTGCTCTGGTTGTTTGCTGTTTTATATGTCACTATTAATGCCATTCGAGTGGGGGTAGACATAACAGGTTGGAGCTGGGGAATTAAGGCTGGATGCCTCTCCTGATGCCCCACAGTGGGATCGAGCACAGGTTTGTCAATTCCATTGTTGAGCTCTAAAACCACAGCAGTACCACCCTCCCCCATATATCGTAGCTGAGGTAATGAGGAAAAATACCATCCAGATAAACAAGCTCTCCTACTTACAAACATTCACAGATATGAACAAAAACCTACCCATTATCTACCAAAAAATTAATGACTGTATTACTGTACTGTATAGTAACATTTCATTATTATTACTGTATACTTTGTTTTATGTAGTAGTTAAGTGTCTTTAGCCTAAGTACTGTACATAACTGCATATGTACAGTATTTTTTTTTTTTTTTACCTAAACACAACTTGCGAACAATTCTACTTACGAACACTTCTGGAACCTAACACATTCATAAGTTGGGGAGTATCTGTATATCCTAAATGTTGAAGGAGGCAACTAAATGGGATAGGGAAGCAGGAGTCGGGGAAAATTTCTCTTTTTCCAATTTGGTTTTCTGCCACAAGATAAGGAAGAGAAGTGAGAATTGTTTATGTATGGCTGAGCAAGATATCTAGCTGTCACAGTAAAGAATGAGACTAAGGAAAAGGGAAAGAGTAAGGAAAATTTGAGAGAGTAACGGTATGAACAAGAAAGAGAAGAAGAGTTGATAAGCGAGAGATGAAAAACTGATTCAGAGTAGATATGGGTAAAGTTAAGAGTATGCAAAAGAGGAGCTGGGGGTAAATAAAGGAAGCAAAGAAAACCAAATAAATTCTTGTAATTCTTGGTAATCATCAACTACTGGTGTTTTAGAAACTTAACGGATTTCACTGACTAATGTCACTGTATATTATAATAAATATCCTTATCACTGATTGGATTGGATTCGGTTTTACGTCACGAACTCCCTTTTCTACTGAGGGCTAGGACGGTTGCCTTCTTACGAAGGACTTGTTTTGGCAGATGTAATCGTTACCCTGAGTGCATGCCCTTACTAACCTCAGTCCGTAACATATTTCTTTAATACCCATATCCATTTGTTTTCTATATTAAATACCATAACATAAACATATCTGTTGCACTTCATTCACAAAGTCATAAATACTTTTATTCAACAACAACGAATGTATTCACGATTTTAACCGAGCTGTCCTTGGACTCCTTAAATGCTTAACACTCTTTGCATACATTTACTGAATTTATACAGTTCTATTCAAAATCCTTGAATGCAATACGCAACTATGAACTATTCTTTCTCCTGAGAGTCTTTCACTGAAAATGTATTGGCTCCAACTCTTTCTTTACATATACTGTACCTTCTACACAAAGATGTCAAAAATGCCATCAAACAGAAGAGTACTTTACAAAACGCGCAGGCAAGGCTTGTAAAAAATAGGAAAGACTACTGTATGCGAAAAATACTCCATTAAATCTACAAGTACTCTATGACTGAATATCTAAATATTAGGACATCTAAAACAAACCTGCACAAAGAGCCCCAAAAAGTGAAAGACAACAGAGTTCATATCAGATTAGACTATCGAGTTTAATATACCATGAATTCGGTTCAGTGGCCATACACAACATTTAATTGTATCATGAAAGTTATACATGTAAAGGAACTTATTAATGAATGCAAAACAAAATCCTTACTAAATATCACAAACTTGGCAGTTTCCTTAGAATGTAGTTTCCACGCGTATAGAAAGTAAAGACAGGATTTAATGAGTCCTTAGATAATATGCAGCAAATAATTAAAACTACACAACAGGCAGCAATTAAAAGCACTTAAAAGTTCATATCAGAAAGAACTACTTTCATCAATGATGTCCATAGGTGAAGCCATAAGCTAAAACTGCTATATGATATAAACAATCATCAGCATATGCAATAAGATAAAATTGCTAAACAATTTCAACATTCTTCGGCATATGTAATAAGCTGGAACTGCTATATGACCAAAATTCATTGGCATAAGTCTCGATGTTCCTCGTCAAGTTCTTATCGGAAAAAATACTGCTTCCATAGAGTACACGTCCAAAAAAAGAGGCTGAAGATATTTAATATTTTGTATAAACAATAAAATTTTATTGATAGTATCCTCGTGGTATCTCAATATTTCTACTGTAGAAAGCAAAGTCAAACTACTGAAAGATTATCTTTAATTTATAGAAACAAATTATTATACTGATCCAAAAATCCGCAACAGCAGCACCTGTGAAGAAATCTGAAGTATTACTTTAGTTAAACTCACTGAACCATATCTACAAGCCATGTCACAACACAAAATAAAAAAAAACAGTCGTTTCATATGTAAAACACCTCGAGATAATAATATGAAGTACGTATAAGGTGACAGACAGAATAAGTCTAATACTGTTCCATGTAGACTCCCAATACTGTAAAAAAAAAACTAAAGTTGCAAAATGCAAACCATATCTGCTTTACCTCTTCGTATGCATTGGTATACTGAGATCACAGATTCTATTTGTTTCTTGTGAGACCGACATATGTGCGATTTTTACTGGATATCCATCATCGTCAAGTACAATAAGATGATCTGGAAACAAAAGTACAAAACAACAATAATTTTCTCGAGAGTTAAGCAGGGATACAAGATTTTATAATTTCCCTCTGATTCTTCAAGAATCATTAGTGAATTGAAAATTATTTCAATGGTTATAAAACGTAAACCTTTATTTCTTCCTTTACCAGCAACATCATTTTACTTGTTCTGGTAAGTATTTGCAACTTTTCCTTGTGGAATTTTTTTCAGGTAAATTTTCATTACATGGGTTGCCTTAATGTTCAGAAACTACGAGCTAAAAGTAGAGGCAAACCAACCTACTCTGCTAATTCAAAGAGAAATGTTATTGGGTATACGGTGGTTCTCATCTAAATAGATTTGTGTTTGGAAACGGAATGCAAAAAAAAAAAAAAAAAAAAAAATTGTATGATCTGTAAATATTTTTCAAAATATATTTGGAATAATATAAAATGTTATTAAAAATCATTAGTAAAGTGCAAATTATAAACATATTTGCAAAACAAAACTACACATGATTTTCCATACAGAAGTTCACTTACCAAAATAGATATCATTCTCTGTTACAACACCTGATACAAAAAAATCCTGGTCTCCCAGTAATTGTTGAAGTTTACCACAGAGGGCAGATTCTGCAGGGGGCAAGTCCTTCCAAGGTGTTACAGGATCCATTAGAAACTTTTCTGGAATTCTATAATGTGTCTTTTCAAGCACAGTGAGGACTTGATTTAGTTGCAACAATTGCTTAGAAGTTACATATCCTAAAGTATACTTCTCCATATATCTGTAACACAAATAAAATTCTTTAAATTTGAACATCACCAATTTTCAGAACATCAATATTATTTAACACAGTTTATCTGCTTATATGGGAGTAGAGTGAAGCGTAATGATGATAGACACGCCATGTCTCCACATTAGATAGAAAATTAGAAGTACAGGGGGTCCTCGGCTTACGTCACGGTTCCATTCTTCTAAAAGTGTTGTAACCCGATTTTCCACGTAAATTGGAACACACTTAAATAAGCACCTACATCACCCACCTATGATAATGCAGTAGCAATGTTTCTAACTTGCAGAGCATTTCACTATCTCTAATTTCACTTCCATGGCAATGGCTTTCCTTTTCTTCGAAACACTGCCATCAGAAGAACCTGTTTTCTACTTGGGAGACATAACACAGGCCAAAAATGATAAAAAAAAAAGAGGCAATATAATTTATGGCAGATGCATCGTAACCAAGGAAACTTCGTAAACCTAGGACCTCCTATACAGTGTTGAGCATTAGTGATCTGACCCTTGTACTATATTTCATTTACTATGACTGAATGTCCTTAATTACAAATTACGTAAATTTAAGCCTAAATTAGTAATCATATAGCAACAGAGGTTTCAGGTCATACCATGTTATTCAGCAAGATTAAGGACACAATATGAATAATGGCAGACAGCCTTCTCTTCCAGAGATTATTCTATCTTATCTCAGCCGAACGTTATAAAATCTTCTAATATAATACAGTCACAAGAAATATTTTTCATTTTCCTGTATACAGTAATCAGAGTTCATATAGTTAATTCTCATTTACTCTGGGAATCCAACTTTCTTGTTTCCCTCCCACAAAGAGTCAATGCATATAAGGGGGTTCTGGTGGGAAAATTCATACCACAATGCTAGTAAAGTGCTTTCACTTGACTACCTCCCCTCAAGGGAGACGGCAGCCTCTTTATGTAAATGAATACTTCCAATCATTAGAATGACATTTCGAATAACATTCTCAAGCACTAAGTAAGATACCTTTGAAAGAATATTACTAAATATCAATTATTCCACAAAAATAGTTTCTCTAATTTAAAACGCCCATGCAAAGTGTTGCACAACTTATGGGGTTTAATCAACACCGATCAGCTGTTTGCACAAGTAAGTAAAATTCTAGGGAAGGGAGAGCCAACATTTTACCAAATTTTTTATGACAAGCAGCTCAGGATAACCATTTTAATATAAAAAGCCAAGAAAATGGTGAAACAGGAATGCAATATGTGCAGATCTGCGCAAAACACAGATCCTTAATAAGGATTACTTACTGACTCAGGTATTCTTCTGATGTTAACACATCCAAAAATGGCTCATGATAAAAACCAACACTTAACAAGTCTAGAGTCACATGCAGTATTGGCAGTCTAAACGGCTCAGCCTGAAACAAACAAAACAAGCTATAAAAAATGCAACCACCCTAATATACAAGATGTTTTTATTCAATAACATATCCAAATAACACATTTGCATATTCATATATTACATAAATAAGATGCTGGTAACTGAACAACAAGGGTTCAGAATCCAAACTGGGCACAAGTTAGAGGATTTAGAATCTATAGAATTATTCTTTATGATTACTCGGAACGTATTTTTGTTGACACTTTTGAAAGTATATGTTAGGGATATAAACTTCCTATATGCATGCCAATTACGCACAATTAAAGACGAGAAGGTCAACTTGTGAAATAAAATATAGTTTTACAGTTCAATACATATAAGAATGACTATCATTCTCCTCTTTTAAGTTACCGGGTAATTAAGAGAGGTCACATCAAATCCTCATGATAGGTAATAAAAGTTACTATTGGATGCTTGGCTCTACCTTATCACATTCCTACTATAAAACAAAGTGGGAGTTATTAACTGTTCTTTAATCAATGTACATAATTTTACTTATTATGTAGTTGTCCTTTCCTATTTTAGATTACATTTAGCAAAGGCATTTTTCTTTGCGGTGCATCAAATGACAACATATAGTGTATCACTCACAGAAACATCTGAAAAATGAGGAAGACACAAGATTGCAAGTTTTCGGTGGCAATGATTTCCTCTAAAGTTCTGTGATGACAAGAGTAAGAACATCTATTATTTTGTTTCCTGTTTCATAAATGATCATAAGAGACATCCCCCCAAAAAAACATACACAAACATGGCCCAATTACCCCCTTGTAAGGGGGGTGACCGAGCCAAGAGGCACACATTTATTGCAAGCCACACATACCTCAACTACTCCTCTTAGCTCCTTGGGGTGCTAAGGGGAGCTTAAACTACCAAATCACCAATGAGGAAAAACTACTACTGTATAAAGGAAAAATATATGAATTCAGTACATCCATGCCTATTTAACCTTATGACTGATGCCACCGGAGCTGTGTTGGTAGTCGCATGACTTTGATTTGTCAAGTCTTGGGTTTGAGACCCACCATGGTCTGAGGTTAGAAAGGGCATTCACTCAGGGCAATGGTCACACTGCCAAAACCAAACTTCTTCGAAAGAAAGCATTATCCAAGCCCTTAATAGAAAAGGGAGTCCTTGACGTAAAATCAGATCATGTGAGGGGGAATCAAGTAGGGAACATGGTATGGCAAAGAACTCTAAAAGATAGCTTGAATTTGTAAATTTTATGCTTACTGTAAGACGTACATACTTCATACAATACTGACACATATTCCAGCTTGTGTCCACTTCCTGTATGAACACTCTTCCAAGAAATAAAGTGCAGAGACATAAACAATCTCCACACTACAATGAACTCATCATTCATGAAAGTACTTACATACCAATGCACAGAGATGGAATGAATGCCACCAGCAAGAGCTTGTTCAAGTCTTTATTAACAATTTAGTATGTGAAGAAAAAGTACATTCAAATTGTGTGCAGAGGAATGTATTACTTACCGGATCAATATTTAAAGAGTGATGTTTTAATATAACTTTAATGGCATCTATATGAGTTACGTCAAAATCTGGAGCAGCGACTATAGCCGAGATTAACGGTGAAACGGGACACTGAGCATGAATGACTTCTTCAGGATATTTTGTAGCAAGAGACACCACATAAGACACCAAGTGTTCCGAAAGAAAATTCTGCAATAGGCATAAAACATTGTTTTTTTATTACAATTAATCATTACACTCCATGAACATAAATAAAAACGCTACATTTTTACTTTGGAATTCATCAAGGCCGCATTCTAAATTCATACACACACATATGTACAGTATATTCATATACTGATATAGAGATAAATGTGATCAGACAAAATAGTTCCACACTACAATAGTTAAAATAATTTTTCTATCCCTACCTACCATTTTAAGAAGTCGCCTGATGATATGAGCAATCTTGGTGAACTCCACTTTTCTTTCGACCACAGTCTTCGATATTAAATTGAAGAGATACTCATTGTAACTATGGGAGTCCTGATTTTTATATGCTTTACAGAGCTTACCGAGTACAGTCTCAATCTGGAAATTACACCACACAGAATAATACATCAACAAATATTTTCTATGAGGTGGTAGTGTTTTAATTCCAAACCTTGACCCCAAAGTTCTTGAGGTAAATGATGTGTGCAGTATGTTATCAAGTTTTAATTCAAAACCTTGATCCCAAAAGTTCTTAAGGTTGATGTGTGCTGTATGTTATTAAGATTTAATTCAAAACCTTGATCTAAAAGTTCTTAAGGTAAATGATGAGTTATATGTCATTAGGTGTTGATTCAAAACCTTGATCTCAAAGTTCTAAAGGGAAATGATGTGTGCGGTATGTTATTAAGTTTTAGTTCCAAACCTTGACCCCAAAGTTCTGAAGGGAACTGATGTATGCTGTATGTTATTAAGTTTTAAGTATAAACCTGGACCCCAAAGTTCTGAAGGCAAATAATGTGTGCTGTATGTTTTTAAATTTTAAATATAAACCTTGACCCCGAAGATCTGAAGGTAAATGATGTGTGCTGTATGTTATTAAGTTTTATTTCCAAACCCTGACCCCAAAGTTCTGAAGGAAAATGATGTGTGCTGTATATTTTTAAGTTTTAATTAAAAATTTTGACCCCACAGTACTTTAGGTAAATGATGTGTACTGTATATTATTAAGTTTTAATTCAAAACCTTGACCCCAAAGTTCTTAAGGTAAAGGTGTATGCTGTATGTTATTAAGTTTTAATTCAAAACCTAGATCCCAAAGTACTTAAGGTAAATGATGTGTAATTCAAAACCTTGTCCCCACACTTCTTAAGGTAAAGGATGTATGCTCTATGTTATTAAGCCTTCATTCAGAACATACACTCCAAAGTTCTTAAGGTAAATGATGTGCGCTGTATGTGTGTATTTTCTTTCTAATATATAAGTCAAAACTGAATCAGGGGAAGGCGAAACACGTCATGCAGTGTATATAAGCTTTGAAACGTTCTTTGTGTTTACTCTCATGTACCATCACAATTTTAAAGTTAAAAATATCGCAATAATAAACATTGCATTTCTTAATTTTACTATTTCTATTTACTAGACAAAGCTATTTCTTGAGCTTACAGCTCAGTTGACTTTGAGCAAAGTTTTCCATTTCAGATTAATTTCCTTGTTATCAATAACCTGCTAGATATTGCGGAAGATAGCTTCATGTACAGTATATACTTTTACATAAAAACTGTAAGTAAAAGGCCGATTACTAGGAAATCACAACATTTAATATATACAAGGTATTGAGTAAATGTCCTCAATTGTTTTGATATAAAAAGAAGATAATATAGATATAAAAAAATTTACTTTTCCTAAAGTACATAAGTTGGTATTTTAACTTAAATGTGAATGAAGGCAGCATTCAGTACTAAATGATAACATTCAATCACCTCCAAACAACAGAGTTCCACTCATGGATATGATGCCAAATCAAAAATATAAGTCCACCTAAAGAATGTACTGGAGGAGGCCCCATGGACTATGCTATTTGCTGACGACATAGTCTTGGAGGAAATGCTCTGGACTGATATGTGATAGGAAGGTTAGTGCAAGAGTGAAAGGCATGATATATGGTGCAGTGGTAAGGAAGTGGCAGAAATGAGAATGGTAAGATGGATGTTGGATGTGACGAGGAGGGTTAGGATCAGGAACGAGAGAATTAGAGGGACAGCCAAGGTGAAACAAGTGGGAAAGACGATGCAAGAAAGAAGGCTTCAGTGGTATGGACATTGTATGAGGAGAGATGAAGATTGGATTGGTAGAAGGATGATGGAGCTACAGGAGGAAGAAGTGACAGGAAGAGGGAGACCACGAAGATGGGATGACTGCATATGGGACGACTTGAGAGAGAGGGACCTCAGTGGAGAGGAGGCATTGGACAAGAGAGAGTGGAAAAGGCTGACAAGAAACCACGACCCCATATAGATATGGGAAAAGCGAGAGAAGAAGAAGAATGAATGTACAGTACTGTACCTGATTTATTCTGAACATTTCCAAGTTCTTTGCAAACACATCCATGCATTCCTTCAACAATACTTCACGAGTGAAAGTATCATCTTTGGAGAGGGGGACTGGCTTCCCACTGTGGCTGTACATGTCTACCAAGGACCACATGAAGGTCATGGCTAAATTCCCAGACCGAATATTTCCTCTTTTGTAAATTTCCTGCAGTATCAAGCCCATATTTCGAACGCCACCTGATGCACATATGGACAATGCCTAAAACAAAAAGTTTAATTATATTTCATTTACATTTTGGTGAATATTAGTGGGTTATACATTAGCGATGGTCAACACTTAGAAATTCACAAACTGTATATTTGTACAACCTGCTGTTTGTCGTTTCAAACCTCGGTATAAAGAGTTTAACATTTTCAACATACAAATACTGCATGAAAAAACATTATTAACAATAATCTAGCTTTAAATTTCCTGTAATTACAAACTCAAGGAGGAAAAGTAATTTATATCATTAATCATCCTCATATCATACTGGATCAATGGCTGCCATGGCCGGGTTGGTAACGTTCGTAACTTTGATTTGTCAGGCTGTGGGTTTGATATGTGACACATTTCACTCAGGGAAACGGTCATACTGCCAAAACCAAAGTCCTTTGAAAGAAGGCACTGTCCTAGCCTTAATAAAAAAAAAGGCAATCTGTGACGTATGACTGGATCATCTTCATACCATAAAGGATCAATAAAAATCTCCTTGGAAGTGTTTTTTCATATAAGGAATATGTGTCCACATAGCATGTAGATGTAGAGATGAAAAATAAACAATGAGTACCACTGGATGATGGCCAGGGATCGCGGTAGCGCAGTAATTAGTGCTCTCAACTAGAGAAGTGACAGATCCACGATCAAGCCCAATTCGGGGTATTAGGAAGGACATCCAGCCTTAAATTTCCAGCTTCAACCTGTCTGCGTTTACCCCATTATAGGGATTAATATTTAATTACAAAACGGTAAACAACCACTGGTTGATGGGTATAATTGAATTTCTCAAGTCTGTTATATGCTCTCAATTAGATTTCATTAAAAAAGTGCAAAATAATATCTATATTTAGTTAATATGAATTTGGGAATGGAGTTTGGATGGAGAATGTTTAGCATTTATGTAATTACAAAGATTTTCTTTGATTTCTATTATTATTTTAAAGAGTATTTTATTAATATTTATCTTGCACTCAAACATGTATTATAAAGGCATAAAAAAATTTGCAGATTTGTTTTAGATGTTTCCATATGCCATACAAGCACAAGTAGAAAATATCTCTCCAAATTGGCATGAAATAGCTCCACAAGAAGATAGAGTTTTTCCTCTATTTAGCCTAATGACTATGCTCAATAAATATTTGCAGATAACTATATAACCAGACTTTAGCAATACATAATATGCAAGATCCTATGTCAAGTGATAGCATATTCAATATCAAATGACAGAATGAGGGGGGAAGAATGTTCCCCTGCGTGTCGGAAATGTTGCCCAAATGGGGCAATATTTGGGAATTTGAATAATCGAATCAATGATTACCCAAGTGCAGTCATAACATACCAAAGAAGACGTAACAATGAAAAATACAAACAGCAAAAGCATTACCAATTCAACAAAGATGTAATCCACAAAAGAGACAAACTGAGATATCTAAAAATTCAGAGTAGAATATAATAATCTCAAGTTAAAAAAAAAGTTCAGTGGATTTGATGCCACGCTCAAAACCAAGAGGTACCGAGCTAAAGTTCCTACGAAAGCTTTTACAGATTTTTCTCCACAGCCATTAAAGGATAAGAATGTGAGAATTGTGGCATCCAACGTGTAGTAATCTCTGTCGACTTAGCACATTCAGCATTTACACAATTATATGTAGGGTTAATGGTGAAGTAATATCTTCACAAGGGTGGTCCTCGATAAGGCCAAAACTGACTTGTTTTGCAGCTTTCAAAATGTAAACTTAATATAATACTGGTATGTTGTACTTACACTCAGGATTGCAAAATTAGTTCAAAACTACTTTACCTGTGATAACTGCTTCATAGAGAGAGAATCTAAAGGCTCCTGACTTAAGACATTTTCCATAATTGGGGGAATAGCCATCAACATCCCCTCGGAAAGGGGTGTTAATGGAAGCTTTTTCAGAATAAATTCCAGCTGGACAATGAGGCGCAAATCCAAATCATTTAAACTGTGTCTAAGAAGCTGAAATGATGTAATTTGGGCAATTAAGTTTTACATATTTTGTAAATAGTCCTTCACAGCTATAATATTAACCTTAATCATGTGTTGATCCCTTGCATAAAATAACAAATATAAACATAGTCTTACGTTAACAAGGATGGCAAGTACCAGTACTCACTAAATAGATAATTCAAATGTTATTTAAACAATGCATTAGATGCAGAGTTCAAATCTCTCCCCATGACTTTCTTTTCTTTATACAGTATTACAAAAGAGAGGGAACTATTTTAAGTTTCTTAAAAAATAAATAAGAACTATAAATGACCATACACAAATCACAACACAGGGAGTCATACCGTTCTCTTCAACTTTCATATCTCAAAAAGAATGGCATAGCTCAAATTATTTATATTTCCCAGGAAAATGTTTATCATTTCAATAATATACTGATTCAATTATATCTATTCATTTCATGCATGAATGACAATGAATGGTCAAGATTTAATATTTACCTGCAATACGGCTTGAACTAGTTTAGATTTTGCAGGCACCTGAAGCCTGCACAAATACTGCAAGAGATAGACTAACTCGCTTACATCCATTCTCCGGCTGCTTTTGTAAAGCCTCAAACATATATCATGGAATAATTCGTTCTCATGTAACGAAGAACAATCTTCATATCTGCAAATGAACATGAAAGTGATACTTGCTCTTATTCATACAAGACATTTCTGTACAGCTTTATTTGTCACACTTAGTCCCCAATGAACTTTGGGTGGACACAGACAAACTGGAGCTCGGGGATCATATCCACGAAAGTCACTTCCCAACTCGTGAACTCTACCACTGAGCTACCACAGCCCCCCATTCACAAATCTAGGGCTTTTCATCACACTAGCATTACTCATGAACAAGTCCTCCAATATGTAACACATTTTTCTCTCTTTAGACCAACTACTGTACTGCATATTATCAGGTACAAAATCAACTTAAAATATATTCTCCTGTCAGTGATAGGATGATGACAATAGTGTCAACATTATTGTACTATTTTATAAAATTCCCTAAACTACCTAGATGAATCAGAAAATTTACAATGATCTTTAAAACACATGTACAATCAATTCACTCGTATTGTCTTAAATCTTCTACAAAAAAGTAAGATGGAAATGAGAGCAAACTCACCCTTTGGCAACAAGGGCATTGAAACCCTGCAATACTTTCAACAAATGTCTATCATCCATGACATCTGAATGTTTCTGATATATGTCCAAAAGGTCTTTGATGTTATCACTCGCAACTATCCTCTTTATCAGCAGGTCACTGTATTCTTTTCTTCGCTGGCTCGGCAACATGTATTCTCTGTCAGGAGACTCCGGTGCTTCCTCTTCAAGAACTTGTAACACATTTTCGTCATCATTTTCACTCGCTTTAATGATTGATTTGGGCTGACTGGATAACTTTTTAAAGGCAAGTGGATTGTGGCCACCTAATAGAAAAAAAAATCACAGAAACATGTGGAAAACTACACAGTAATTATAAATTATAAAAATAAATGTAATATTAGTGAAATCAGCTAAATTTTTAACTTTTAAGATTCATTCACAATATATACTGGAGGAGAGATTAGGCTAAGAACAATCTAATTGATGATGACAAGAAAAGGAGTATACAGTATAACAAAAATGAAAGTAGTCATCGTAAACTATAATCATAACATGAAAACTCATATGTAAATTTATACAGGAATGAGGAAAATTGTAATCAACTACATTATTTTTTTACATATCAAAAAGCATTTGTTGCTAGAAGTCATTTCATTCTTCATAATTTGATTTATATAAAAACACAAATTCTCCAAAGGATTTCGCTGAATTATCCTCCAAACTCTAAAATTACGTAATTCTTAATATTGTAGGAATTAATTACCTGGGTAGAATGATATGTATTTGATACATTCTTATATTGTAAGAAATTTATAATTAAAATTAGCTTTATTATATATATATATATATATATATATATATATATATATATATATATATATATATATATATATATATATATATATATATATATATATATATATATATATATATATATATATATATATATATCATCTTATAATTGCACACCTAGTTTATTTGAAACTTGGGCTCATATCTTCATATTCTGCATTCCCTGTGTTAAGACTGCACACCTCTATTTTTTAATATTAATTCAGACCTACCTGAATTATGCCTCGCAGTATAATAAACTACTGGAAGACGATTCGTACACAGAATATTTCCAGTATAAAACAAGGAAGCTCTCTGAACAGATATGTTCTTCCCTATCATTGAAATGCCATTTCTAATCAAGGATATACTAGCCATGATAATCTCGAGCTTTGTTAACCTGCAAAACAAGAATCAAAGTTATTTTCAACTTTGAAATGCAAATAATCTTAAGCAATAATTTAATCAGATGTACAAAATTATTCAAATGAGAGAACAAATATCCTCTGAAAGATACAGGGCTATAAACAGCTGTATACTAGTCATATACATTTACTTCAGTTAAGGTTATACCTACAAATTAACTCAAAAACTTCAATAATATGTAGAATTCAAAATTTTTTCTAAGTAGTCAATTTGAATAATTCACTCAAAGATAACAAATGCATAAAGACCAAGTTAAATCTGCAAAATTGCTTTTGTTCTCCTTCAAGTAAAACATGAGTCTGCTATACAGTGGTCCCTTTTCTTACACATTCCAGTGGATTCCCAGTTCTATTACTACACAAATATTATGCATGCGCAAAACGCTTAACAATTCTTACTGAGAATAAGTAAGAGTTGTTGCCTCTGTCAAGTATCAACCTAATACGATCAGTGAGTGTACCATCATTAAATGTCCTTGGCCCTTGTTGGGTACAAACATAACTTCCAGATTCATATGGCCAATCAGAGGTAATTCTTACTACCAGTAACAAACTTCAAGTTTTCGGTTTAGAACTCTAGGAATATGGCCAATCAGAGGTAACTCTTACTCCCAGTAACAAACTTCAAGTTTTCGGTTTAGAACTCTAGGAATACTATCTCCAAAGAATCAGACCTGCATTTTAATGACTTCTTTTTTATATCGTTACCTTACATATTTCTAATTTTGCACATCAACATAGAAGGAACGGCAAACACTCTGAAATAGTCAGTAGCTTATTCCTGTGTTTATAGTCACGAATAAAAGTTTTTCCTGCTCCTGTGGATTAATATGCTAACAAAACCATCCACAGACATAGGAATACTATACTGATAACTGCAAATGTAATAACTGTTTACTTTCTCATTCCCAACAAGTTAAGAATTATTAAAATATCTAAATTACAAGCTGTTTTGGTAAATGTTTAATTTCACACTCCAAGGAAGTGAATTATTGATATATTATGGTTAGCAGTTATCCTTATAAGAGCTTTCAACTATTCTGATATATTAGGTTAGGTTAGGTTACATCATCCCAAGATATAAATCATGGCTTAATGTTTGCCTTCACACCCTCGGGTTAACAAATAACAAAATATCTAAAACCACAACTCATTACTTCTCTACGAAGTTCATTTTCATAAAGTTAATATAAAATGATTATGTACTGATAAAGTGTAAAAGAAAATATTGTTAGATACTTATAAGCCAGCACTTGACATTCCCCCACTTTCACTAGGGAAGGCCACGTGGGGTAATGAGGTTAAGGTAGTGTTGATAAATAAGTTACGAAGTATGCACTTCGGCATCCCTAACCTAAGAATAACCCCCTACGATAACCTGACAACAACCCCTTACGATAACCTCACAAGGAAACAATGGAAATAATCGAGTACGGCCCCTACGAAATGTATTACACCCCAGTCTCTTGGTGATATATTATAAATATCTATGACAACCACAACTCACTAAGTAATATGCAAAACACTTACAAATCAACTATGAAAGCAGTGTTATTAATCTTCAGTAATTTCTTTGAAACAAAACCCTTTTTGTCGTCATCTCGACGAAGCTGCACATTTGTTGATAATGTTGTTGCAGAACTTCTTCATCTTCTTCTTCCAGTATGTAGAAGACACGAGGTCCCACCCCCTATATAATTCAATGAAGAGTAACCTAGTGATGAAATACTATTAATATGAAAAATTAGTTGAAAGTATCTACTATTCAAAATAACACCGACAAAACTAAAGCAACTCAGTCGTCTTAAATTATATTATCTGTTATAATGAAAATACAGAATACTTTCCAGTTGCAATTTCAATGGCAGAATGCAGAGTTCTTTATAATGTTTTAAAGACTCAAAACCTTTTAAGGTCCTATCACACTGGCACTTATTCTTACGATATTTCGGGGGAGTAGCTGTTGCGCAACGGATTAATGCCCTAAATCCGACATTTCCGCCAACAAGTTGTTTATGGAAATTATGGAAAATGCCCGACATTTCGGGCAACAGAAAAACAGTCGTTTAGTCTATAATGAGTAATCTGCATGAAATATATTATATTGTCTTGCTGTGATTTATTTAGTAAGGTATATAATTTTAAAATGCATTATATTCAATTCTTGAATGCTACGTATTACTTACACAAATTTAATTAATTATATATGATGAATAATCTGAGTTTATTTTGAGGTTAGTTTATATTTTGGTTGTCATTTTCCGTTGGATCTGAGTGTAGATTTTCGTGTTCTTGCTAACTTTTTCCGTGCCTATATACTCCTCCTCTTCATTTTTCCTTTTCTTTTCGTGCAGTGCCATGGTAGACACACAAAGATCCAAAACTGCTCCGTTAATAACATCCAGCTTTTTATATTCCGCTCTCCAACCCTATCAGTATTATTGCATACTCCAAATCGGCGGATGTCTGCTTTGTTGTCGACAACTGGGAGCCGTGTGATTTATTTCATGCGACTTGTAGGAGAATATGCTGTCACATGTCAAGATGTTGGTGGAAAAATGTGCCCGTTGTCTAAAATAATCTGTTGAAGCTTAAGCTGTCAATTTTTATTAAATTTTTAATCTTCAACATAGATCTTGGTAAGTCCTTACCTCTTTGTTTTGTTCTTTTGATGTGTGTGATTATATATATATATATATATATATATATATATATATATATATATATATATATATATATATATATATATATATATATATATATATATATATATATATATATATCAAATAAGCACATTACATATGTGAAAACATGAATAATTTTTTTTTTACCCCGACCGGGACTCGAACCTAGGACTTATGATTACTAAGTCAAGGTGCTACCACTAGACCACAGAAGGTTAAAAGGAATCCAACCTTATAGCTTATATCTGCTATACTTGGGAATGAACGCATTCTATCTGAATGCTACTATGTTCATATTACAGATTCCCCAACCTCACTCGTGGCTTCATTTTAGCAATTTAATTCAATTCCCAATCTCATTCGGGCATGAAATATCAAATAAGCACATTACATATGTGAAAACATGAATAATTTTTTACCCCGACCGAGACTCGAACCTAGGACTTATGATTACTAAGTCAAGGCGCTACCACTAGACCACAGAAGGTTAAAAGGAATCCAACCTTATAGCTTATATCTGCTATACTTGGGAATGAACGCATTCTATCTGAATGCCACTATGTTCATATTACAGATTCCCCAACCTCACTCGTGGCTTCATTTTAGCAATTTAATTCAATTCCCAATCTCATTCGGGCATGAAATATCAAATAAGCACATTACATATGTGAAAACATGAATAATTTTTTACCCCGACCGGGACTCGAACCTAGGACTTATGATTACTAAGTCAAGGCGCTACCACTAGACCACAGAAGGTTAAAAGGAATCCAACCTTATAGCTTATATCTGCTATACTTAGGAATGAACGCATTCTATCTGAATGCCACTATGTTCATATTACAGATTCCCCAACCTCACTCGTGGCTTCATTTTAGCAATTTAATTCAATTCCCAATCTCATTCGGGCATGAAATATCAAATAAGCACATTACATATGTGAAAACATGAATAATTTTTTACCCCGACCGGGACTCGAACCTAGGACTTATGATTACTAAGTCAAGGCGCTACCACTAGACCACAAAAGGTTAAAAGGAATCCAACCTTATAGCTTATATCTGCTATACTTAGGAATGAACGCATTCTATCTGAATGCCACTATGTTCATATTACAGATTCCCCAACCTCACTCGTGGCTTCATTTTAGCAATTTAATTCAATTCCCAATCTCATTCGGGCATGAAATATCAAATAAGCACATTACATATGTGAAAACATGAATAATTTTTTTACCCCGACCGGGACTCGAACCTAGGACTTATGATTACTAAGTCAAGGCGCTACCACTAGACCACAGAAGGTTAAAAGGAATCCAACCTTATAGCTTATATCTGCTATACTTAGGAATGAACGCATTCTATCTGAATGCCACTATGTTCATATTACAGATTCCCCAACCTCACTCATGGCTTCATTTTAGCAATTTAATTCAATTCCCAATCTCATTCGGGCATGAAATATCAAATAAGCACATTACATATGTGAAAACATGAATAATTTTTTACCCCGACCGGGACTCGAACCTAGGACTTATGATTACTAATTCAAGGCGCTACCACTAGACCACAGAAGGTTAAAAGGAATCCAACCTTATAGCTTATATCTGCTATACTTGGGAATGAACGCATTCTATCTGAATGCCACTATGTTCATATTACAGATTCCCCAACCTCACTCGTGGCTTCATTTTAGCAATTTAATTCAATTCCCAATCTCATTCGGGCATGAAATATCAAATAAGCACATTACATATGTGAAAACATGAATAATTTTTTACCCCGACCGGGACTCGAACCTAGGACTTATGATTACTAAGTCAAGGCGCTACCACTAGACCACAGAAGGTTAAAAGGAATCCAACCTTATAGCTTATATCTGCTATACTTAGGAATGAACGCATTCTATCTGAATGCCACTATGTTCATATTACAGATTCCCCAACCTCACTCGTGGCTTCATTTTAGCAATTTAATTCAATTCCCAATCTCATTCGGGCATGAAATATCAAATAAGCACATTACATATGTGAAAACATGAATAATTTTTTACCCCGACCGGGACTCGAACCTAGGACTTATGATTACTAAGTCAAGGCGCTACCACTAGACCACAGAAGGTTAAAAGGAATCCAACCTTATAGCTTATATCTGCTATACTTAGGAATGAACGCATTCTATCTGAATGCCACTATGTTCATATTACAGATTCCCCAACCTCACTCGTGGCTTCATTTTAGCAATTTAATTCAATTCCCAATCTCATTCGGGCATGAAATATCAAATAAGCACATTACATATGTGAAAACATGAATAATTTTTTTACCCCGACCGGGACTCGAACCTAGGACTTATGATTACTAAGTCAAGGCGCTACCACTAGACCACAGAAGGTTAAAAGGAATCCAACCTTATAGCTTATATCTGCTATACTTAGGAATGAACGCATTCTATCTGAATGCCACTATGTTCATATTACAGATTCCCCAACCTCACTCGTGGCTTCAAAAAAAAAAAAATTATTCATGTTTTCACATATGTAATGTGCTTATTTGATATTTCATGCCCGAATGAGATTGGGAATTGAATTAAATTGCTAAAATGAAGCCACGAGTGAGGTTGGGGAATCTGTAATATGAACATAGTGGCATTCAGATAGAATGCGTTCATTCCTAAGTATAGCAGATATAAGCTATAAGGTTGGATTCCTTTTAACCTTCTGTGGTCTAGTGGTAGCGCCTTGACTTAGTAATCATAAGTCCTAGGTTCGAGTCCTGGTCGGGGTAAAAAATTATTCATGTTTTCACATATGTAATGTGCTTATTTGATATTTCATGCCCGAATGAGATTGGGAATTGAACTAAAGTGCTAAAATGAAGCCACGAGTGAGGTTGGGGAATCTGTAATATGAACATAGTGGCATTCAGATAGAATGCGTTCATTCCTAAGTATAGCAGATATAAGCTATAAGGTTGGATTCCTTTTAACCTTCTGTGGTCTAGTGGTAGCGCCTTGACTTAGTAATCATAAGTCCTAGGTTCGAGTCCCGGTCGGGGTAAAAAATTATTCATGTTTTCACATATGTAATGTGCTTATTTGATATTTTATGCCCGAATGAGATTGTGAATTGAATTAAATTGCTAAAATGAAGCCACGAGTGAGGTTGGGGAATCTGTAATATGAACATAGTGGCATTCAGATAGAATGCGTTCATTCCTAAGTATAGCAGATATAAGCTATAAGGTTGGATTCCTTTTAACCTTCTGTGGTCTAGTGGTAGCGCCTTGACTTAGTAATCATAAGTCCTAGGTTCGAGTCCCGGTCGGGGTAAAAAATTATTCATGTTTTCACATATGTAATGTGCTTATTTGATATTTCATGCCCGAATGAGATTGGGAATTGAATTAAATTGCTAAAATGAAGCCACGAGTGAGGTTGGGGAATCTGTAATATGAACATAGTAGCATTCAGATAGAATGCGTTCATTCCTAAGTATAGCAGATATAAGCTATAAGGTTGGATTCCTTTTAACCTTCTGTGGTCTAGTGGTAGCGCCTTGACTTAGTAATCATAAGTCCTAGGTTCGAGTCCCGGTCGGGGTAAAAAATTATTCATTTTTTCACATATGTAATGTGCTTATTTGATATTTCATGCCCGAATGAGATTGGGAATTGAATTAAATTGCTAAAATGAAGCCACGAGTGAGGTTGGGGAATCTGTAATATGAACATAGTGGCATTCAGATAGAATGCGTTCATTCCTAAGTATAGCAGATATAAGCTATAAGGTTAGCTTCCTTTTAACCTTCTGTGGTCTAGTGGTAGCGCCTTGACTTAGTAATCATAAGTCCTAGGTTCGAGTCCCGGTCGGGGTAAAAAATTATTCATGTTTTCACATATGTAATGTGCTTATTTGATATTTCATGCCCGAATGAGATTGGGAATTGAATTAAATTGCTAAAATGAAGCCACGAGTGAGGTTGGGGAATCTGTAATATGAACATAGTGGCATTTAGATAGAATGCGTTCATTCCTAAGTATAGCAGATATAAGCTATAAGGTTGGATTCCTTTTAACCTTCTGTGGTCTAGTGGTAGCGCCTTGACTTAGTAATCATAAGTCCTAGGTTCGAGTCCCGGTCGGGGTAAAAAATTATTCATGTTTTCACATATGTAATGTGCTTATTTGATATTTTATGCCCGAATGAGATTGGGAATTGAATTAAATTGCTAAAATGAAGCCACGAGTGAGGTTGGGGAATCTGTAATATGAACATAGTGGCATTCAGATAGAATGCGTTCATTCCTAAGTATAGCAGATATAAGCTATAAGGTTGGATTCCTTTTAACCTTCTGTGGTCTAGTGGTAGCGCCTTGACTTAGTAATCATAAGTCCTAGGTTCGAGTCCCGGTCGGGGTAAAAACTTATTCATTTTTTCACATATGTAATGTGCTTATTTGATATTTCATGCCCGAATGAGATTGGGAATTGAATTAAATTGCTAAAATGAAGCCACGAGTGAGGTTGGGGAATCTGTAATATGAACATAGTAGCATTCAGATAGAATGCGTTCATTCCTAAGTATAGCAGATATAAGCTATAAGGTTGGATTCCTTTTAACCTTCTGTGGTCTAGTGGTAGCGCCTTGACTTAGTAATCATAAGTCCTAGGTTCGAGTCCCGGTCGGGGTAAAAAATTATTCATTTTTTCACATATGTAATGTGCTTATTTGATATTTCATGCCCGAATGAGATTGGGAATTGAATTAAATTGCTAAAATGAAGCCACGAGTGAGGTTGGGGAATCTGTAATATGAACATAGTGGCATTCAGATAGAATGCGTTCATTCCTAAGTACAGCAGATATAAGCTATAAGGTTGGATTCCTTTTAACCTTCTGTGGTCTAGTGGTAGCGCCTTGACTTAGTAATCATAAGTCCTAGGTTCGAGTCCCGGTCGGGGTAAAAAAAAAAATTATTCACATATATATATATATATATATATATATATATATATATATATATATATATATATATATATATATATATATATATGAATAAAACCTCTGCAAATAAGTAGATAACTTTGCATATTCACTTTGGACGAAAGTGTAAAATATAATAACATTGTTCTTTCTAAGTATGATATTTCCTAACTGAGACACAGGATCAATATCAAGTACTTAGTAAATTCTTAATGTTCTATCTACTAATGCACTCCACAACACGGATGTATCGATGATGTAAACATACACTAGCTATGCTATAATGTTTGTCTCCAATAATGAGTTATTGATTTCTGCAATCTCTGTGGAGGATTGGGTGATACTGTGAATTTGCTGAAAAGTGTGCTCCAGTTTATCTTTTTCAGATGTGCATTATAGCCACACTTGAACATATTCTTTCATACTATCTTAGATTATCTCTATTTTCCTTCATACGTTTGAATAAAGCTGTATAAGAACAATGCTGACCATCAGCCCTGAAAAACTGAAAAATGAGAATAAAAATCTCAGGTCCAATTCCAGTGAAGGAAACACTTTTGCGAAATGCTCTAATTTGATGAGTATTTTTGGATTTAGATCAATAGGTGCAAAATCTAAGTCAGGTTATAAAAGCAGTCAACCTTTTGTACTGAAGCTTCTTGATTATTTGGGATTGCAACTGACAAGCGAAAGTTCAGACGGCACATTCAGAGTCATGATCTGGAGAGTTTTTCCTTTAATGATTACAGTTGGAGTTGTTGCATTTATGGCTGTAATTTTGGGCACAGTGATGCCTCAATTATCTCATGACCTTGGAGTACTCGTAGTAACTTATATTTGTGCATGTTTGTATATAATATTTTGGGTAGGTATTACTTTTACGAATAGGGACCGATATTGCACATTTATGACGGCTTTAGTTAGATTGAATGCCACTGGTCCTTCGATGGTCTCTGGAGTAACATTTCTGTTTATTGCATACAGTATTATGCACATATTTGGAAATACTCTTATCGATGGAGATTTTAAAGGTCTTGAATTTAGCTGGGATACCATCTTATCGGCATTAATTAATCCT
>JAXCGZ010017267.1:0-5000 GCA_037179515.1 Halocaridina rubra | reverse complement strand
CCCTTTTCTACTAAAGGCTAGGACGGTTGCCTTCTTACGAAGGACTTGTTTTGGCAGATGTAATCGTTACCCTGAGTGTATGCCCTTACTAACCTCAGTCCTTGACGGGGCGCGAACCCTCGACCTGGCGCCTCGGAGTCGCAGACGCTACCATTTTGCCACGGAGACTACTTATTCCTATTGGCATTACAGTTACTATTATTTCTAATTAAGTGTTAGTATCTAGCATTACTAGATAGTTATCTAGCATTACTAGATGAAAACCTTGGTTTGACCGTGCCTGCTCCATGGCTATCCAGGCTAGGAATCAGGCTCACCGATCTTACCAAGCCTCTCCTTCCGATTTAACTCGCTCTGCTTTTATTATAGCTAGAAATCGCTGTACAGCTCAGATTCGAAGGTCTAAGGCTTCCTTTATAAGAAGGAAAGTTGATGACCTTAACTCCTCTCCCACTGACAAATGCTTCTGGTCCTTAGCCAAAAACCTCTCTAAAAACTTCTGTAACTCAAGCTTTCCCCCTCTCATTCGTTCTGATGGTTCTATAGCTTGCTCTCCCACTGACTAAGCCACTCTCTTTGGCTCTCATTTTTCTGCCAACTCTTCTATCAACGATTCCAGCATACCTGTTCCTCAGTCTTTTCCCCTCTCTAACCCTATGCCCTCCCTTATCCTTTCTTCACGCAAAGTTCATAAGGTTCTTCGCTCACTAAAGACAAACAAGGCATCTGGTCCCGATGGTATCCCTGCAAGGTTCCTTAAGGAGTTTGCAGATGAACTGGCTCCCGTGCTTTGCCGTCTTTTTCGCCTCATTCTGTCAACCAGTATCTATCCTTCATCTTGGAAGCATGCTCTAGTTCAACCTGTTCCTAAGAAGGGTGACCGCTCTATTCCTTCTAACTACCGACCTTTTGCTCTAACCTCCTCTATTGCTAAAGTTTTCGAAACTTTGCTCAATGCTCACTTCTTGAAACGCCTTGAATCTAACTCACTTATCTCCGATCACCAGTACGGCTTCCGCAAGGCAAGATCCACTGGTGATCCCTGTCCTATCTTACTCATGCATGGTCATCTTCTCTGAGGAACTATGGGGAATCCTTTGTCGTCGCCCTTGATATCTCTAAGGCTTTTGACAGAGTCTGGCACAAGGCTCTGTTGGCCAAACTCCCTGCCTACGGCTTTACCCCTTCTTTCTGTTCTCTGATTTCCAGTTTTCTCACTGACCGTTCTATATCTGTAGTTGTTGATGGCGCGACATCTAGCCCTTTCTCCGTGTCCAGTGGTGTTCCACAGGGCTCTGTTCTTTCACCTACTCTCTTCCTTCTCTTCATCAATGATCTTCTACAGTCCCCATCTTCCTCTCTTCTTCATGCCTTTGCCGATGATTCTACCCTTCACTTTTCCTCTGCCTTTTCTTCACAACCTTCATCTGTTACTCGTAATCAATCTCGTATCACTCTTTCTTCTACTCTTAACTCCGATTTGCAGAGAGTATCTGAATGGGGCACTCAAAATTTAGTTAAATTCAATGCCTCCAAGACAGTTTCTGGCTATCTCTTTATCTCCTTCTCCTCCTGATAACCCTATTGTCTTCGAAACTAATGAAATTTACCCTCTTAACTCTATCAATATATTAGGAATCCATATAGCCTCTAACTTGTCATGGAGGAATCACATAATCCAAATTTCTAAATCTTCATCCAAAAATTTGGGGGTTTTGTTTCGTTTTCGTTATTACTTTTCCTCATTGCAGTTACTTAAAATTTACAAAGGTCTTATCCGCCCCTGCTTAGAATACTGCTCACTCATCTGGGGTGCTTCTTCCTTTACTTATCTTCTTGATAGGGTTCAATCTAAGGCAGTCAGACTCATTAATGATCCTTCTCTTACTTCTAACCTGGATTCTCTCTCTCTTCGCCGTAAGGTATCTTCCCTTTCGCTTTTCTATCGCTACTACTTCCATCGCTGCTCTGATGAGTTGGCGAGTTGCATCCCTCCTCCACTGCCGAGGCCGCGTAACACTCGCCAAGCGGCCTCATCTCACAGGTACTGTGTGGAGATTTGTAGCTCGCGGATTGGTCGGTGCAGCGACTGCTTCTTCCCATCTACCTCCAGACTCTGGAACTCTCTTCCTCCTTCTGTCTTTCCTAATTCTTATGACCTTTCATCCTTCAAAAAGCAGATCTATCGTCATCTCAGAGCCTAGTCCTCCATATCTCTGGGTCCTCTTTACTTTGACTGTTTTTTCTGTTTATCGTTTTCCTTTGTGTGACATTACCTCATCTCTGCCTTGCCCTTAACTTTTTCTTTTCCTTCGTCTTGGTATTTTCTCGTGCCCGGGCCTTTGTTGATGAGGGCAGTTTCTGCCTATCCCGGTGTCACACTCTTAAAAAAAAAAAAATATATATATATATATATATATATATATATATATATATATATATATATATATATATATATATATATATATATATATAATGTTAGACTTGTGAGGTGTTGGTCCCATGTTCGAACTCACGGCGGAGCATTAGGATGGGCATCCAACCTTAATTCCCCAGCTTCAGTCCATCTGTACCCACCCCCCAAATGGGAGGAAATACTGATACATAAAACGTAAAAGAAAGAAATATATATAGTATTACAAGGTAAAAAAAAATGCATAAAAAATGATAACTAAGTAAAAAATACATTGATAAATGAATAAATGCAAAAAAATAATAATCTTTTTTGGAAAAAAGTATTTTATATAAAATTTTATACGCCAATTATCCTTTAATAATTCAAAAGCAGGCACGCACTGAACTGATCTGATAAGTCGATGGAATTAGTTTACTGATTATCTTATTTTGATATATACGAAGATTATTTTTGTTTGTTTGTTTAAATAGCTTAATGACGCAAGTATAACAGGAATTGGAGAATCTCTTTGAACACGTGGAGTTATGAACATATGGCTCCTTTACGTAATATGAAATACGAGGTTATCAGAAGGTAATATCAGGATTGCAGTGAAATCTAATAATTTCTAAACAACTGATATGTGGATAGTTTTACCCGTAGAGTTTTACAGAAGCATATTCATGTGTTTTTATGCTGATTTCAGATCTGGAGTTCACAGATATTTCTGAGAAGTGCTCTGTCTCTGATGAAACTCATTGTGATGAGTTACATAACAGCTACTATGGGCAATGAGGAGAATCCATATATCTATGTGATTCTCTTTCACGGCATCGACGAACTGCTGAGATTTTTCTTTCTTTGTAAGAAATGCGACGAGCTGCAGGAACGGGTAAGTCACAAGCACATCGGTATGCGCAATATCAAGTAAATTCTTGTAATAGATATACTCAAATCTTGTATTTTTTGTTTAATATCATGTTCGTAATCAAGTATCAGTTTATTATTTCAAGTGCTGCATATTGAAATAAAACTCAGTACTTTTTAAGAACAATGAATGGGAATGTGTATGTATGTGATTACCTAATTGTGTTTACGGGAAAGAGCCCAAAGCTCGTATCTTCCCGTCTCCTGATCGGTTCCATTTTAGACTTAGTGATACTTATCGTACCTGTCCTTAAAACTATGGATTGAGATAGCATTAACTACCTCCTCGCTTAGCGAATTCCAATTACCAACTACTCTTACACTGAAAAAGTATTTCCTTACATCCTGCAAAGAAGAAATGTGATTACCTAATTGTGATTACCTAATTGTGTTTACGGGAAAGAGCCCAAAGCTCGTATCTTCCCGTCTCCTGATCGGTTCCATTTTATACTTAGTCATACTTATCATACCTGTCCTTAAAACTATGGATTGAGATAGCATTAACTACCTCCTCGCTTAGCGAATTCCAATTATCAACTACTCTTACACTGAAAAAGTATTTCCTTACATCCTGCAAAGAAGCTTTCTTACGAAGCTTCAAACTATCACCTCTAGTTCTAGAGCCAGCCATATCAAAATATCGATCCCTATCCACTCTATCATAACCATGAAGGAATTTAAAGACTGTCACCATATCCCCCCTCACTCTTCTAGCTTCGAGTGATGGTAAGTCTAATTCCCTCAGCCTCTCATCATAACTGAGATTGCGTATTTCTGGCACCAGTTTCGTGGCATGTCTTTGAACTTTTTCAAGCTTAGCTATGTGCTTTTTCAAGTGCGGATTCCAAAAGGGGGCTGCATATTCGAGTTTTGGCCTCACATAGGTTACATAAATATTTCTGAACATTTCCTTGTCCATGTGCCTGAAGGCTACCCTTACATTTGATAAGAAAACATATGCTGCCCTTACTATGCCATTTATATGTATTTCTGGAGACAAATCTGCCAGTATGTTTACTCCTAGATCTCTCTCATTTTCTGTCTCTTGAAGTTGTACTCCAGCCACCGAGTAGTCAAGCTTGGGCCTTCTTGCACTTGTACCCATTCTCATTACCTTACATTTTGAAGTATTGAATTTCATTAGCCACTTTTCTGACCACTCATGCAGATTATTTAGATCCTCCTGAAGTTCTCTACCATTGTTCTCGTTTTTTACTTTCTGCACAATCTTTACATCATCTGCAAACATATTCATGAATGAATTTACAGACTCTGGTAGGTCATTTACATATACAAGGAACAAAAGTGGCCCTAAAACTGAACCCTGTGGAACTCCACTATTAACTCTTCTCCATTCAGACACTGAGTGTCTTACTCTAACCCTCTGTTCCCTTCCTTCTAAGTAAGTTTTTATCCATTCCAAAACATTTCCACCTATTCTAGCCATTGATTGCAGCTTCCTAATAAGTCTCCCATGTGGAACAGTGTCAAACGCTTTCTGGAAGTCTAGGAATATGCAATCTGCCCAGCCCTCTCTTTCCTGTAAGATTTAAGAACATAAGAACATAAGAATAGAGGACACTGCAACATGCCTACTGGCACACACGAGGCAGCTACATTTTTGAATTGTATTTTCAGCATGTCTAACCTATTCTATTCTACTCTACTTATTTATTCT
>JAXCGZ010017266.1:27500-90913 GCA_037179515.1 Halocaridina rubra | reverse complement strand
GGTACCGGTAAAATCTGACAAAGTGAGCAGGGTGTAGTTTGGACAGCTGGAACATCTGGAGTGTATGAGGCTGGTGGAATAGTAAGGTCGTTGGATTTTTGAGCAAGAGCTAGGTCGAGACTGCTACGAATGAAATGGAGATTTTGCACAGAAGAGCACTGACGTCCAGGTTGGAGAATGACACACAATTTAGAGCGGACATACTAAAGAATAGTGAACTATATGGCGAATAGACATGAATTAGCAAAACTATATCTCTGCAAAGTATATCAGAGAGGGCCTGATTGTGATGAATACTTCAGCAGTTGTCACAGGTCTTATCATTAAGGATAAGTAAAAATGTGGGTGTAGCCCACATATGATTGTGACAATCTGCAAAAGCAAAGGAATATAATTTTCTCTTCTTACTTCTTGGAATGGTTAAGTCTATTTTCTTGTACTACAAAAGTACACTTTATTATTATTACTATTATTATTATTATTATTATTATTATTATTATTATTATTATTATTATTATTATTATTATTATTATTATTATTATTATTATTATTATTATTATTATTATTATTATTATTATTATTATTATTATTATTAGTTGTAGTATTATTATTATTATTATTATTATTATTATTATTATTATTATTATTATTATTATTATTATTATTATTATTATTATTATTATCATTTTTATTTTATCTTTTTTCATTTACTCTAAATGATTCAATTCATTCTCAGTATCAGCCACCAGTACAGTATTATTCGCAATAACAACTGATTCAATTTTTACAACCTTCCATCCTCACTCAGTAGTTCCACACTTTTGTATAATACTCTCTCATTTACTTCACTTACCATTCCATCTGTATACACATTAATTAACCATGGCGACATTACACAACCTTGACGTAACCCTACATTCCCCTTAAACCAATCACTCATACCATTCCCAGCTCTCACACATGCTCTACTATTCATGTAAAAACTCTGCACCGCCTTCAACAAACTTCCACTTATTACATACAGACGAGACACACTCCACAGCCCCTCTCTATCTACCCTGTTATGCGCTTTCTCTAAGTCCAGAGAAACCAAAAAAATGTCCTTACCTTTCTCCAAGAACTTCTCACACACCTCTCTTACCACAAACACCTGATCCACACATCCTATTCCTCTCCTGAACTCTCACTGCTCTTCTCCAATCAATTTCTCAGTACCTTTCCTAATTATCTCAATAAATACATTTCAATATGCCTTACTAACTACACCCAACAATCCAATGTCTCTAAAACTACTACACTTATCTCCTTTCCCTTTGTAAATTGGAATGACACATGCACCCTTCCAATCAACTGAGACCCTCCCTCTCCAGAAACATACATTCAGTAACCTAACCATCCATTCTACTAATGCCTCTTCACCTTTTGACAAGCATTCAACATGACACCCATCTAACCCTGGTGCTTTACCTGCTTTCATTGCTCTCAGTGCCATAAGTACCTCCTCGTTTGTTATATCTATTATTCTCATCACCTAACATTGACATTCTCCATTCGTTTCTCACAGCCGCAATCTCTGACTCACTATCATCTTCCTCATTTAGCAGGTCCTTGAAATATTCAGCCAATCTCTCTGTCGCCTTTACTTCATCTACCAGCATTTGCCCATCTGCTCCTTTCACCCTCTTCTCCCTACCAGACTCACCATTCCCCATGCTTTCACTCTCTTCCAAAACATTTCTTTATTCCTTTCAAAATTCTGAGACAAGCATCTACTCCTACTTACATCCGCTTCTCTCTTTGCCTCCCACGCCATGCACTTCCTTACCCTCCTCTTTGCATAATGCCTTGCATGCACCTCTATATTACGTACCTGCAACCATACCTCAAATGTCCTGCTTCTTTTCAGCCGCTAGTGCACTCAACTCCTTACTCTACCATTCACTACCTTTCCTTGTACTTCCACCAGTTAGTCTCCTTTCGCACACGGCCTCGGCACACTTCATAGCTACTTCCTTGAGACAGCCCCATTCTTCTTCCACTCCCTCCTCCACTTTCTTTTCCACTACATTCATCACATTCCTCAGACTAGCCTTATACTCACAGCCTTTCTCTTTCTTATACAATTCATTCACTTTTAGCAACTCTCTTCCTCTCTCGCTTCTCCTCTCTCTCCACTTTTCTCCACTCTCACTCTTCTTTCCACTAAATAATGATCAGATGCTCCACCACTAGCTCCTCTAAGCACATTCACATCCAATACTCTTCCAAACACCCTCCTGTCTGCCTCAACATAATCCGTTAATGCTCTGTCCACTACTCTTCCATTATCTACTCTAACCCATGTATTCTTGTGCACATCCTTCTTTTTAGATACAGTATCAAAAATCAACATTTCTCTCTCAATACACTTTCTATCATTTTCTCTTCACTCTCATTCCTACCACGTACTCTATACTTCCCAGTAACACCATCCACTGGCCCATTCCGTACTCTAACATTCAAATCTCCCGTCAACACAACATTCACATTCATTCCCAAGTCTTTCACACACTTGTTCAATTTCATCCAAAATTCTTCTCTTTCTTCTCAACTTCTTTCACTGCCATGGCCATATGCACTCAAGTGCCCAAACCTTGCATCCCAGCCTCATTTTAGCCACTATTTTTCGAGATGATACTTCCTTCCAGTCCACCACACATTTATCTCTTCACTTACTAACAGAGTCACTCCCTCTCTCCCTCCCCCTCTCTCAACTCCAGTCGCCCTACCTACCACCCTCCCAAATGCCACCTCACCATTCCCTTTTATCTTAGTTTCGCTCGGTGCAAGTACATCCATCTTTTTCTCCACTAACATAATCCTTATTACCTCCCTCTTACTCTCATTTACACCACAACCACGCACAATAAGAGACCCAATTACTATGGTTCTGACTGGATCTCTCCTGTTAGAATACCCCTGCATCTCTTAGCTACTCGTGGGATGAAAAAATACAGAGGAGGGAAGTCCCAGTCCCCTGCTCCACCCCATTTAGTCAACTTTAGCGACACGCAGGGAATCATGGAGGAAGTGTTCTAAGCCCCGCTGGCCAAAGGAATTTCTCGCACCTGCTAGCTCAGTGAACTGTGATGAGCGGGTGTGAGGAGAGTTACCATGTGATGAAGCAGTGGGGGTAAACCAGCTGTGGCTGTCGGACCTCATTGTAGAACATCCTTTGCCCGCCTACCTTGTGGGTGACTCAAGCAGGGTGGAAGGGGGGAAATGTGGCAACCCTTTATCCCCAAGGAGCTAAGAGGAGTGATTCAGGTGTATGTAGATCATGGTGAATGCACGTAGTAATGCATATGGGTATAAGCATTTATAATCCGCTTACGTGTTATGTAAATTTAGGGTAAGTTTTCTTCAGATGGTTAGAGAAAATGTGGGAGTAACGCAGTTCCACTTGGTGATGGTCTCAAACCCAGACAAATAGAGGGTGTTCCGCAATGAGAAAATGAGATATTTTATGAGATTCTATAGAAGCATGAAAAGAACAGTTGAGTAAGAATAAAATGATCACTACGCAATGTTAGCCAGTTTTAAAGACAGACTGACATTTTTTATATTACTTAATCACTTTCAGTTGATTTTTCTCGACAACATTCAAATTTCTCCTGTAAAACCCTATTTGAATGCACGTGAACACGTGTCCCCAAATGCATGGGTGGTCATGGAATAAAATGTCAGAATCCAATATCTTGCTCCAATTTAAAAATAATTATCAAATCATAGGTAGCCGAGTCGTTAGAATACTCGACTCGGAGTTGACAGACCCGTGATCGAACCCACAGTGGAACTCTGGGAAGGTCATCCAGCCCTAATTCCCAAGCCACTCTCTGTTTATTACTTAACAATACTTTTGTAATTAATTATCTTGCATCTACGAGCACCCAACAGCTCACAGAATTAGAATTGTATATATATTGTTATATCAGACGGTAACATAGTGGTTAGAATACTCTGCTCGTTAGATGATAGATCCCGCGATCGAGCTCACCATGGTGCGTTAGGAATGGCATCCAGCCTTAGCTTCCCAGATATAAAGGTGTCTATGTCAGTTCCTGTAAGGGGGACTTACTGTGGTTTAAGAAAAAACTTAAGCACTACTACCGACAATTTCCAAAGAGCTTTGATTCAGCAACTACAGCTGAAGGTTTTTTAAACTTGAATAGGACTGTCCAGGACAGTTCGATGTTAAGTCTTCTTTCAGTTACGGTTATTTCTTATGCCTACATCAACACTGAATATTCTTGGATATTCATTACACCTCTTATTATCCCTTCACTTCTGACAAGTCATTACACTCTCCATCTCTGTTATTTTTTACTTAATGTATTCTTCGTGCCCAGGCTCGGTTGGAGCTGTTTTATTTTAGTATATTTTTTTTTACCCGTCCTGGTGTCACAATCATAAAAAGAAAAAAAATATTTAGGTGAACAATAAAATTTCTATTAGGCACCACAAATATTTTTTAGGGAAACTTAAGTAAAATTGAAATAATATGGAAAGTATTCAAATCTAAAATTAATTTCCATAAAATAAATTTAAAAGTAAATATCTGTAACAGTGAAGACAACATACTAAATAGCATATATATATATATATATATATATATATATATATATATATATATATATATATATATATATATATATATATATATATATATATATATGTGTGTGTGTGTGTGTGTGTGTGTGATTACCTAATTGTGATTACCTAATTGTGTTTACGGGAAAGAGCCCAAAGCTCGTATCTTCCCGTCTCCTCATCGCTTCCATTTTATACTTAGTCATACTTATCATACCTGTCCTTAAAACTATGGATTGAGATAGCATTAACTACCTCCTCGCTTAGCCAATTCCATTTATCAACTACTCTTACACTGAAAAAGTATTTCCTTACATCCTGCAAAGAAGTTTTCTTACCAAGCTTCAAACTATGACCTCTAGCTCTAGAGCCCGCCATATCAAAATATCGATCCCTATCCACTCTATCATAACCATGAAGGAATTTAAAGACTGTCACCATATCCCCCCTCACTCTTCTAGCTTCGAGTGATGGTAAGTCTAATTCCCTCAGCCTCTCATCATAACTGAGATTGCGTATTTCTGGCACCAGTTTCGTGGCATATCTTTGAACTTTTTCAAGCTTAGCTATGTGCTTTTTCAAGTGCGGATTCCAAAAGGGGGCTGCATATTCGAGTTTTGGCCTCACATAGTTTACATAAATATTTCTGAACATTTCCTTGTCCATTTGCCTGAAGGCTACCCTTACATTTGATAAGAATGCATATGCTGCCCTTACTATGTCACTTATATGTATTTCTGGAGACAAATCTGCCAGTATGTTTATTCCTAGATCTCTCTCATTTTCTGTCTCTTGAAGTTGTACTCCAGCCACCGAGTAGTCAAGCTTGGGCCTTCTTGCACTTGTACCCATTCTCATTACCTTACATTTTGAAGTATTGAATTTCATTAGCCACTTTTCTGACCACTCATGCAGATTATTTAGATCCTCCTGAAGTTCTCTACCATTGATCTCGTTTTTTACTTTCTTCACAATCTTTGCATCATCTGCAAACATATTCATGAATGAATTTACACACTCTGGTAGGTCATTTACATATACAAGGAACAAAAGTGGCCCTAAAACTGAACCCTGTGGAACTCCACTACTAACTCTTCTCCATTCAGACACTGAGTGTCTTACTCTAACCCTCTGTTCCCTTCCTTCTAAGTAAGTTTTTATCCATTCCAAAACATTTCCACCTATTCTAGCCATTGATTGCAGCTTCCTAATAAGTCTCCCATGTGGAACAGTGTCAAACGCTTTCTGGAAGTCTAGGAATATGCAATCTGCCCAGCCCTCTCTTTCCTGTAAGATTTGGCTTACCTCATCATAAAATTCTAATAAGTTTGTTACTGTTGATCTACCTTCTCTGAAGCCATGTTGCCTCACTGACAAAAAGTTGAAGGATTCCAAGTGAAGAGAGATATGTTTCATTAGTAGTTTCTCCATAACTTTGCAAACTATGCTAGTCAAGGAAACTGGTCTATAGTTCAGAGCCGTATCCCTCCTTCCCTTTTTGAAGATAGGTATCACATTTGCTTGTTTCCAGCATCTTGGAATCTCTCCCGACTCCAGTGACTCCTTAAATATGATACTTAGTGCCACTGATATTGTGTTTGCGCATTTTTTAAGCACATGAGGGGATATGTCATCAGGACCTGTAGCTTTATGAACATCTAAATCCATCAGCGCTTTGCATACCTCTGTGGCTGTAAGGTTGATGTTCTCTAATACCGGCCCTTGAGCTTCTATCACTGCAATCTGAGGGGGTGGGGTATTTTCTACTGTAAATACTGACTGAAACTCCTTGTTCAATTCTTTGCAGATCTCTTCATCTGTCTCAGTGATGCTTCCATCCGCTCTCTTTAGCCTTAAAACCTGTTCTTTTACCTTCAGTTTTCCTCTGATAAAGCTGTGGAAAAGCTTGGGATTTTCTTTAGCCTTCCTGGTGATGTCCCTCTCATAGTCTCTCTCTGCCTCTCTCCTTTTACTTAGGTAGTCATTTCTTGCTCTTTTGTAGGTTTGCCAGGCATTTATGTTTTTTCTCCTCCTATACCTTTTCCAGCATTTGTCTCTCCACTCCTTAGCTCTTTTACACCCATTATCGAACCATTTCTCTCTGGCATGAATTACACCTACTTTGGTGACAGGTATGCAGCAATCTACTATCTTCCCATATTTCTCACAAAAGATGTCATACATTTCTTGTACAGATTTGTTGTAAAATAAGGTTCTCCAGTCAATAACTGCAAAAAGCTCATTCATTTTTATGTAATCTCCTTTCGGATAGTTCCTCCTCATGTCCTCAGTGCCTCTACTCTCAGGAAGAATATCTTCAATGATATACTCCATCAACAACACATAGTGGTCACTCTTTCCAATTGGTGGTTCATACTCAATATTTTCAATATCCAACACATTATCTGTGAACACTAGATCAAGTAGTGATGGCTCATCCCCACCCCTGGCCCTTGTTGGTTCCATTACATGTTGGTGTAGGAAATTCCCTTGTACGCAATCTAGGAATCTTGCCCTGAATGAGTCCTCACCACTGTGTGGGTCAAGATTTATCCAATCTATCTCTTTATGATTAAAGTCTCCCATAATCAAAATCCTACATTTTTTTTCTCGTGCCATGTTAACAACTGAGTTTATGACTTCAATAGTACTTATATGACTTTCCTCATAAATTTCAAGCCTATTTTGGTTCCTTGGTAGGTTGTATACAACAGTTATTATAATGCTCTCTGACCCAGTATTTATGCGAGCAACAAGAAATTCCTTGAACTCACTTTCTATAGCCAAGTTTATTTCTTCAACTTGAATCCTTTCACTTATGAGCAGTGCTATCCCTCCACCAGTCCTCTCAGATCTTTCAACCCTTAGTATTCTGAAGCCCTTAGGAAAAACTGTGACACTGTTTATGTCCTCACTCAACTTAGTCTCTGTAATTGCTGCTATATCTGCCTTACTGTTGTGAATCCTATCTTTTAATTCTACTGCCTTACCAGCTAATCCATCAGCATTTGTGTATAACAATCTTAATGAGGCCCCATCCCCTGTGTGTGTGTGTGGATTCGGTTTTACGTCACGAACTCCCTTTTCTACTAAGGGCTAGGACGGTTGCCTTCTTTCTAAGGACTTGTTTTGGAAGATGTAATCATTACCCTGAGTGTATGTCCTTACTAACCTCAGTCCGTGACGGGGCGCGAACCCTCGACCTGCCGTCTCAGAGTCGCGGACGCTACCATTTTGCCACGGGGACTATATATATATATATATATATATATAATATATATATATATATATATATATATATATATATATATATAGATAGATAGATAGATAGATAGATAGATAGATAGATAGATAGTAATGACAATAGGCTATGCAAATAATAATGCAAATATTGCAACATTTTATCAGAATAAAGTTTAGAGATCATACTTATTTACTTACGACTAGCAACTTACACTCTGTTTAGAAAAAAAAAATTGTCTAATAGCTTTAGCATATGACCATACGAATAATTTTAACGGAAGCCTTTAGAAAATCGGGTAGAATTATAGTTTAGAGCTCGCATGGCATCCTTTCGACAGCTCGCCGGTATTTTATTTAGAAACAAATGTATTTGTTAGCCAAATAGCAAATGATGAGGATTCCATGTTTAGATATTATACCAAACTTTTAGAAAATGGGGAGGCAAGCGATGAGTTTAACCCCCCCCCCTGACGCTCTCTGTTGACTTCCTGGTTAATAGCTGAAGCCCTTCAGATATATACTTTGGCCAAATGGTTTTAAATGCACTTATGCTATTATGAAATATTATTTTACTAATATATATTGACGTGTTTAGTATTTGGTCATTTTACTGTACTGTAAAATATCTGTCTTGAATATTTGGAAAAAAAATAAATGAACTTGATAGTTAGCAGATGAGCTTCAAAAGATGCATCATGGCGTCGTACTGATCGCATAAGTTGGCCATTATTCTAACTATTCACGTTTCTCATTTGCAGCCATGAGCCTTGTGCAGGTGACCCGTCGAGCTGGGGCAACGAAGTTCATTGACCTTGTGAAGAAAGTTGGTCTCTTCGATGACCTAGTCTCATTTGGTCCCTATACGATTTTTGCACCTTCAAACAAGGCACTAAGTTGTAAGCTGAACTATATATATATATATATATATATATATATATATATATATATATATATATATATATATATATATATATATATATATATATATATATATATATATATATATATATATATATATATATATATATATATATATATATATATATATATATATATATATATATATATATAAGATGATGATGTGATTATTATTATTATTATTATTATTATTATTATTATTATTATTATTATTATTATTATTATTATTATTATTATTATTATTAGTTTCTCTTTTTAAGTAAGGAAAAAGATTGTGGGGGAAATATCAAATTTAGCTGAATTCACCAAGATCTTGAAAGATATAAATTATTCCATCATATATTTGTAAATGCATCTCATAACACTTCATTCATGAATTTTGCATAAATTATATATATTTTGCCTGTGGCTAATTGATTCCCACTATGAAAATTCCGTCCAACAAAGAGTTTGTCTAGACGAGATATTAAGTTTTGTTTTACGAATAATCCCACCATGGATTTCGCTGTTTGGGCAGAGTTCCGGGGTCATTACTTCTTACGGTAAAACCAGGAGTTATCTCTTAGCCTATTCATTAGAGTATAATATACAATAAAAAGAATGACTTCATTTTTCTTTCAGCATACTTTATGTTTTAAATATGAATATTTTTGCCATTTTTCAGCTTTGAATAGTTCTGTACTGAATGACTCAGATAAAGTAAAATATTTGGTTATGTATCATGTGGTGCGAGGCAGCCACACCAGTCACAGTCTTACGGACAACAAGGTTCTTCCTACTCTGCTCACAGACAATGACTTGCGAGTTAAAGTTCATGCGAGGGTTTGTATCATGCCGTTCCTACTACTACTACTACTACTACTACTACTAGTACTACTACTACTACTACAATAATAATAATAATAACAATAATAAGGATAAATTGAGGAAGACGCACTTCAGTGCTGTCAACTCGAGAGGGCACTCTTCATGATTGACCAACTGGAGATAACCTAACCTAGCTAAAAGGTGCTCCATCTCCAGTTGCATAATTATGAGATGCGTTATCTCCTGTTGACCTAACGTAAGGAGAGCCCTCTCCGGTTGACGGTGCTGAGGTGAGTCTTCTCCAGTAATAATAATAATAATAATGATAGTAGTAGTAGAAGTAGTAGTAGTAGTAGTAGTAGTAGTAGTAGTAGTAGTGATATAATAATATATATTGCTTATCTTTGAGAGTTGCCGCCAAAAAAAAATTACCTCTATTCTTATTTGATAACTGTTACCATGCAGTAGGTTGGCCCATGGCATCAGACCCCATTGCAATACTACAGCGGAAGGTCTCTCGGACATATAGGTCTGTCCAGGACAATTCGACGTTAATTCTTCCTTCAGCTACGGTTTTTATCTATGCTTACAGCAACACCCGAATATTTTTGGACATTCGTCACACATCTTTTATTATCCTTTCACATCTGAAAGTCACAACACTCCCAATCTCTATTTATATTTGTTTTATGGTTTTTTTTTTATGGCCAGGCCTGACGAGAGCAATTTCCTTCGTCCGTCCTGGCGTCACATTTTTTTTCTTATGATTGTGACACCAATGTGGGCCAAAAAAAATAAATAAATAAAATAAATCTACCCTCATCGGGTCTGGGCACGAAGAAAACATAAAGAGAAACGGAGATGGGGAGTATTGGGACTTGTCAGATGTGAAGGGATAATAAAACATGCGTAACGAATATCCACGAAAATTAAGTGTTGATGTAGGCATAGAAAGAGAATCGTTTTATATATATATATATATATATATATATATATATATATATATATATATATATATATATATATATATATATATATATATATATATATATATATATATATATATATATATATATATATATATATATATATATATATATATATATATAAAGAAGTTTATTAGTTTGTTTTTCTCTTAATTTCCAGGTCATGAGCGTTGAAGACGGAGTGGTGATGAGTGGTGACCATGAAGCCTTCAATGGTTATGTCCATGTTTTGGATCGTGTGCTCAGCCCTCCAGAGCTTTCCATCGCCAGGGTCTTATCCCTGTCTCCTAAAATAAAGAGGTTCACTTCGCTGATAACGCAAGGTGGGATTCCTCTGTGGAAAGAGCTGAGTATTGGCAAAGGCCCATACACACTTTTCGTGGTTCCCGATGCCGATATAGATCGCTGGGCCAATGATCTCTTCACTTATTATAGGATCATTAATGATCGGCAACTTCTAAATCGGGTAAAATTTCTAACAGATAGATTATGCACTATATGAAATAGTATTATTATTATTATTATTATTATTATTATTATTATTATTATTATTATTATTATTATTATTATTAGTAGTAGTAGTAGTAGTAGTAGTAGTAGTAGTAGTAGTAGTAGTAGTTGTAGTAGTAGTAGTAGTATCATTATTATTATTATTATTATCATCATCATCATTTATCATTTTATCATTATTATTATTATTATTATTATTATTATTATTATTATTATTATTATTATTATTATTATTAGTAGTAGTAGTAGTAGTAGTAGTAGTAGTAGTAGTAGTATCATTATTATCATTATTATCATCATCATCATTTTTATCATCATCATCATCATTATTATTATTATTATTATTATTATTATTATTATTATTATTATTATTATTATTATTATTATTATTAGTAGTAGTAGTAGTAGTAGTAGTAGTAGTAGTAGTAGTAGTATCATTATTATTATTATTATCCTCATCATAATTTTTATCATTTTTATTATTATTATTATTATTATTATTATTATTATTATTATTATTATTATTATTATTATTATTGTTATTGTTATTTTTTTATTATTATTATTATTATTATTATTATTATTATTATTATTATTATTATTATTATTATTGTTATTATTATTATTAATATTATTATTGACTGTCTTCTACAGTTCATGAGTCACCAGGATCAAATGTGATAAAACCAGGAAAACTTCTTTCTCACGTGTTTGGTACTCAACTGCTCATTCCCCCCCCCCCACTAGTGCTTTTGCACGTCGCGGAGATAAAGAAAATTATGTCTAAACCTATTATTTTCTTCAGTTTTACTCAAGTTAAACAGCACTAGGATCTAGAACTAGAGATCACAGTTTGAAGTTTCATGAGAAAACTTCTTTGCTGGATGCAAGGAAGTAGTTTTTAGTATAAGAATAGTTGAAATTTAAATTCGCTAAGCGAGGAAACAGTAAATGCTAGATGCATTCATAGTTATAAGGTCAAATATAAGTGTCTGTGGGAAAAAAATTAGACAAACCAGAAGACGGGGAGTTGCGAGCATTAGGAGAATATAGTTAGGCACATATTGTATCTCTTCACTTCATTTTACCTATTGCATACGTTTCATTTTCAATTATATCATGAACCTTCCAGTCTGACTCTGTTCATATCACCCAGTTAAGTTTCCAAAGAAAGCCTTTTATGCCTATCTTTCAGTAGCCAACAGACGTCTCCTATGCTTGCACATCTCCCTTACTCGACTATTACTCTATAATACCATCTATTGCAATTTATTTCACAGTCAAATTCTCTTCTTGTTACTTTTATATAGTTGCAAACTTTCACACCCGCGTAATCCTCGAATTGCCCAATTCAAGATATGTGCTTGAAACTGACTTTATTTTTTTCTTCCACGCGTAACAGTACTCTATATAGTTCACTTATCTATTGTTTTTTTTTTAATTAACTTATCAGATAATACAGTTTTTATCTCTACAATATACGAGTAGATCGCTGAAATTAGCAGAACAATTACAGCTGTAACAATAGAATCAATGCAGAAAGGCTTCATCAGGTCAATTCAACTTCGGTTCTATTTTGAGCCAAGAAAAGCTCAAAACGATACTTAGAGAATACATTGCTGATGCACGGTACTTGGCACCTCCATTGTGTGTCAGAACATCTTAGATCATATTCTCTATTTAAAACTCTCTTCGGTAAGAACACTGATTAATTACTTATCCATCAGTAATAGTAAATTACTGTCAAGAAAATGACTGAGTATAAGTAAATCCTTTCACTGATTTTAGTAAAAGATCTTCAATTCCATTTAGTCAGATTTGCACTCTTTTGAGTATTGAGCAGGGTAGCTCTTTGCCATTTCAATTATTCTTATGAAATGAATAACATATCTGTACTATTGAATGTTGATAGTTAGATTAATAATGAGAAAAAAAAGTTATTATAGCGTGCATATTTTTTTTTCTTATAGTCAGGTCTTTTGTATCTATTACCATCATAGTTTAATGAAAACTGATGTCAACCATCGAGAAGCTTTGGTAATGTTTGTAATGACCAATGCTAGACTTTTTAAAAGGATACCTAAGGTTGACCTCAGGGAAATGACAGGAAAACATATTTGGCAGAATCACAGTCCCATCCCAAAGTGATATTTAGGAGTGTTGACACTGCGTGCATGATCTTAGTTAGGTAATAATATATAAATGTGAAATTAATTCGTTTTGCTTATGCTTTCAGAGTTTAAGCGCCCATATCTTAGATGATTTTGTTATGCCAAGAGCCCTTGAAGAAGGTTCTCATCATCTTCTAAGACCCCGTCTACACCATCCAAGCCCTCGCAGATACCCACTAACTCTAACTGTATCTCAAGGGCAACTCTCCCTACGTCATGCCTCCGTCAGGAAGGATTTTATACTCTGTACTAATGGCATTATCTTATTCATTGATAGTCTTCTATTACCTTAAGTATTGTAAGGAGATTATAATTTATTTCTGTATAAAAAGATTATATTTTCAATAAACAGTCTTTAAAACCTATTTTAAGATAACATTATCCTTTCCGAATTGACTTGATGGCATCTTTGTAAATAAAGTCATAGTTTTACAGTCAGATTTAGCAGTCGAAAAGAATCGGATTGGAAGGCCCCATGAGAAAAGACACTCTTGCTTAGGTGACAACCACCTAAAAGAGAAAAGGTACAGAAATTCACGAACTATGTTCTTGCACAAAATTGTGTAAACGTTGAAAATTAATTATCAGTATTTGGATCTTGAAGAGTCACCTTATCTACCCTAATCTAACCTAGCCATTTAGGGGTTATTTAACTTTACAAGGAGTAGTGGGGGTCGCTCAACATTCTCGGGAATTTCTCTCTCTCTCTCTCTCTCTCTCTCTCTCTCCTCCCCCCCCCCGTAATGAGCAATTAGAACTATGCGCGTACAAATAAACCTCAGTCTGTCACTATTAGGCGTAAATCAACCAATAAAAAACATAATGTTATTACACTTTGAGTTGCAAGTCTCCGTACAGGGGGCCCTTATTAATCCAGTCATGTAGGAGTCCAGAATTTGAGATTAGCCTCCCCCTTCAAATGATAAGAATGCGACATTTACGTACAACAACCATCATACGCCAATTACATCTGTAACTAGATGAATATCGAGTTCTGTTTCATCTGTGCTTTCCCATAACGCATAAGCGAGTGACTTTTTTTTTTATCTTATACGAGGAAGCACTCACAGGCCTACTGCATACTTGGACAATAAAGAGAAACAAAATCATAGATTTAATTATTGCTATTTCATAATACTCAGCTTCCGAGGAACTTCCAGACAAGTCAAAAGATAATGGCAAATAGGAACATAAATGAATATATGCATTCAAGACGTAGATGAACAGACGCTAGCGCTTTTTACCACGCGAATAACAATAAATACATCATTGATACAACTCGATCTTCTCCGCGAGTAACATGGTCGAGAGGAATAAAGTATGAAGAGCTATTGATTTTAATGTATCTCCCAACTAAATGCGCACTTGTCAAGATTCATTCATCGCCGAACGCTTATTAAGTCTATATGCATCGCAAATTCTATACTATCTTCTATAGAAATTCGATATAACTGACGTTTCTTACTTTCTCTAGACATGAGGATAATCAGAGAAGGCTATGACTCAATGGGAAATTTGGGGAAAGGCCGTATAATACATTAGTCACGGGAAATTTTTTCCTGGATCTCTCATAGCGACATGTTTACCATTTCTCCCTAAAAATAGAGCCAAAGTATAGGAAGGAATTTATTATACATCAATTGTCTTTGAAATGCCAGTATAAGATGGATAATTATGCCAGTTCAGCATATTTTAATGAATCAAAAAATTGAATCCCGGAATTATACACGAAGTGTCGCTGTAGAAAGTAGGACAATTCATTGCATCATAGAGGTGTGTTCGTATGTGTGTCTTTGGCTTGGAGAGTGAGAAAGAAGAGAGGCTTCGATGTGAGTTTGCGTGGAGTTTGTGACGCAGTATGGCAGACATTAAACACTCTTCTTCTACCCCTTTGGGGGGAACTCACTTTCCCTTTCGCTCGCTTCCTCTAATAATTAAAGAAGATTAATTAATATGCACATACTATGTCTCATAGATATTCTTCGCTATTTATGGGTTATGATTAAATATACATAAGTTTGTATTAATTGACACAAACAGAGAAAGAAAACTTGCTATGACGGAAGAGGGTTTTAAGTTAAATGGGGGTAAAGAAGCAGGGCGCAAGTTGTACTGCGCCACTCGGCCGAGTCCCTTTATAATAAAGACCGTCCTGCCATCGCCTCTTCAGCCCTATCGACGCACGTGGGTAGAGGCTCTCATGTTTTAACCGACAGCGCTTTTTCGAAGGGATCTTCTGGATTCTAGTACCCTTTGTTAAGTGTAGTGAGGTGTCTTGGAAGTTGTATCATCGTCATTGAGACGTGTCATGCAAAACTTTCACAGTATTTCAGGTAAGAAGTTAAGGCGGGTGGTTGACACACCGAGAGGTATAGGTCCTCATCGCACCCACGCGATCCCCCCTACCTCTTGTAAAAACACCCCTCTCTCTCTCTCTCTCTCTCTCTCTCTCTCTCTCTCTCTCTCTCTCTCTCTCTCTCTCTCTCTCTCTCTCTCTCTCTCTCATTTAAAAGCTAGTAACCGATAATAAAGAAATTTATTCCGTGGTTGTTATTATTATATATATATATATATATATATATATATATATATATATATATATATATATATATATATATATATATATATATATATATATATATATATATATATATATATATATATATATATATATATATATATATATATATATATATATATATATATATATATATATATATATATATATATATATATATATATATATATATATATATATATATATATATATATATATATATATATATATATATATATATATATATATATATATATATGACAGAAGACCCTAGATAGAGGTGATATTTCACTCACTTTTATTGCTGCATCTTGAGCTCGCTATTGAATCCTCTCTCTCTCTCTCTCTCTCTCTCTCTCTCTCTCTCTCTCTCTCTCTCTCTCTCTCTCTCTCTCTCTCTCTCTCTCTCTCTCTCTCTCTCTCAAGGAATTACGTAAGAACTATTACCTGTTATTGCAGCTAGGTTGGCGGGAAGCTTTGCAAAGGCGTAGAGAGCTAGCGTATGCATGTCTTACTACTACTACTACTATTATTATTATTATTATTATTATTATTATTATTATTATTATTATTATTATTATTATTATTATTATTATTATTACTGTTTTTGTTGTTGTTGTCAAGACAGTAGAATGTTTATCGAAACTCCAAACTGTGGACAGAATCGGAGTTGTTTGGTTAAGGTTTGTAGGAGCAGGATCCTCTATTTGTCAGACTGTATTTCGAAAGGAGTCAGTCATGTGATGACATGTAGTGGAGGTGGATGGCAAGTTGAGATGCTTGGGTTGTTAAACTGCGTGGCACTATATCAGAGGGTTGGCAGTTTTTTTTTTTATATTTATGAGTGAAGTTGCTTGCAGATGGTAATTAATTTATATAAATAATCCATACGGTGGGAGAAATTGGTTCTAGGACAACTTTCTCCTAGACAACTACCCCTGGACTACTGCCCCCGACAATTGCCTCATTGGACTAGGATAATTTCCTCGTCATTTATAAAATTAAAAGCGCCATTAATGCAAACTTACTTGACCATAATTCTCCCTATTGGAGAATCAGTGGGGGTTTTGTACAGGGGCAATTGTCTGGCGATAGTTGTTTTATGGGGCAGTTGTACTGGGGTAATAATTGCCCGGGGAGAGTTCTAATAACAGAAATGTTGAATCTACAGAGACTACTGAGTAGAGTTTGCGAGAAGAAATACTCATCAAAACAGATCAAGAATGGTTTGTTAGAAAATATAATTATTTTTCCACCTCACAACATTGTACTAAGTGATGGCCTCAGAATTCGGATGAGAACTTTAGAACAGTGCTTGAAAAAAGTTACCTTAGAACAAGTTGTAGAATTAGATAGCTAGGCAGAGAAACAGCAATGTAAGGATTTATAGGGTAATTTAGCAGGCTCAAGATATCATACAAAGAGAATGGCAGTGGGGGGGGGGGGAAGTAGGGCTTTTGTGAGGTCTTATCCGAGAGAGCACTTTTGACGTCCGGACAAGTGTTGTCTCCAAGAAAGAGTATGGACTGATAAGAGATATAGGTTACTTTGACATTATCTGAGAAACGCAATTCCCTTGCAATTTATTTTTGCACTATTGAAATTGGCCACCGTGCTGACTGGTGGGAAGATACATCATAGTGTGGGACTGAGACAGGGATGTGTGATGTCAACATGGCTGTTCAATTTGTATATTGATGGAATCGTAAGAGAGGTGAATGAGCGAGTGCGTGGTCAAGGTTTAAGAAAGGTAGATGGGGATGATAACGAGTGGGAGCTGAATCAGTTGCTGTTTGCAGATGATACTGTGGTGGTGGCAGATTCAGAGGAGAAGCTGTGTCAGTTAGTGTCAGAATTTGGAATGGTTTATGAGAGAAGGAACTTGCAAGAGAATGTGGGAAAGAGTAAGGTTATGAGGTGTACAAGAAATGAGGATGGTGCTGGATTGAATGTCATGTTGAATGGAGAGACACTTGAGGGAGTTGATCAGTTAAAGTATTTAGGCTCGGTTATAGCTGCAAATGGTGGAGTGGAAGCAGATGTGTGTCACAGAGTGAATGAAGGATGTAAAGTGTTGGGTGCGTTGAAAGGACTGATGAAGAATAGAGGGTTGGAAATGATTGTTAAGAAAGATTTGTATGAGAAAGTGGCTGTGCCAACTGTGATGTATGGATCAGAGTTATGGGGGTATGAAAGTAAAAGAGATGGAAACTAAGTGTGTTTGAGATGAAATGCCTGAGGAGTATGATTGGTGTATCTCGGTTGGATAGGGTTAGAAATGAAGTGGTGAGAGCAAGAACGGGTGTGAGGAGAGAACTGGCAGGCAGAGTAGATATGAATGTTCTGAGATGGTTTGGCCATGTGGAGAGGATGGATGATGAAAGACTGCTGAAAAAGGTGATGATTGCGAGAGTTGATGGGAGAAATGCTAGAGGTAGGCCTAGGTTTGGGTGGACAGATGGCGTAAGGAGAGACCTGAAAGATAGGAGTATAGATGTGAGGGAAGCAAGTGAGCGTACTAGGAATAGGAATGAGTGGCGATCACTTGTGACGCAGCTCTGATGGGCATCTGCAGTTACCTCGGTGCTGCATCTTACAGAGGTAGCCCTGTGGTAGGGGCAGTAGGGGAGTTGACATTATGAAGCGACACAGGTTGTGGAAGAGTCGGGAGGATGGGCTGTGGCACTCCAGCAGTGCCATCTGAACGGTCGCTAGCTTCCTCGTCATTGCCCATAGAACAAAGTAATCCCCTTATTGTTTCATTTTTATATGTCGGCTACCCCCCAAATTGGGGGGACAGCCAAGGTAAATGTATGTATGTGATTATTATTATTATTATTATTATTATTATTATTATTATTATTATTATTATTATTATTATTATTATTATCGCCTATGAGTGGAGTATGGTGCGCTGTATATATATATATATATATATATATATATATATATATATATATATATATATATATATATATATATATATATATATATATATATATATATATATATATATATATATATTTATTAATAATTTAACTTCGAATACAGATTGATAGATTTACTTCTCCCCAGACATTTGATTTGAAATTTAAATGTTATTGTTTTCTCAGTTTTATGTGTTTCCGTGTGTCAAGTGTGTCTCTCTGAGGCCTGACTCTTTCTCCCTGCTCGCGTTATGCTGAGTTGACAAGGCTTGGGGAGATTTCAATATTATTGTACTTGGATTTTTAGACTGTCAACATTGTTCAAGCTATCCATGTTAATATATATATATATATATATATATATATATATATATATATATATATATATATATATATATATATATATATATATATATATATATATATATATATATATATATATATATATATATATATATATATATATATATATTATGTATATGTGTAATTACCTAATTGTGTTAACTACCTCATCGCTTAGCCAATTCCAATTATCAGCTAATCTTACACTGAAACAGTATGTGTGTAATCACCTAATTGTAATTACACACATACACACTTTTTCAGTGTAAGATTATTTGATAATTGGAATTGGCTAAGCGAAGTAATTACCTAATTGTAAATACCTAATTGTGTTTACGGGAAAGAGCCCAAAGCTCGTATCTTTCCGTCTCCTGATCGCTTCCATTTTGTACTTAGTGATACTTATCATACCTGTCCTTAAAACTATTGATTGAGATAGCATTAACTACCTCCTCGCTTAGCGAATTCCAATTATCAACTACTCTTACACTGAAAAAGTATTTCCTTACATCCTGCAAAGAAGCTTTCTTACGAAGCTTCAAACTATGACCTCTAGTTCTAGAGACAGCCATATCAAAATATCGATCCCTATCCACTCTATCATAACAATGAAGGAATTTAAAGACTGTCACCATATCCCCCCCTCAATCTTCTAGCTTCGAGTGATGGTAAGCCTAATTCCCTCAGCCTCTCATCATAACTGAGATTGCGTATTTCCGGCACCAGTTTCGTGGCATGTCTTTGAACTTTTTCAAGCTTAGCTATGTGCTTTTTCAAGTGCGGATTCCAATAGGGGGATGCATATTCGAGTTTTGGCCTCACATAGCTTACATAAATATTCCTGAACATTTCCGTGTCCATGTGCCTGAAGGCTACCCTTACATTTGATAAGAATGCATATGCTGCCCTTACTATGCCATTTATATGTATTTCTGGAGACAAATCTGCCAGTATGTTTACTCCTAGATCTCTCTCATTTTCTGTCTCTTGAAGTTGTACTCCAGCCACCAAGTAGTCAAGCTTGGGCCTTCTTGCACTTGTACCCATTCTCATTACCTCACATTTTAAAGTATTGAATTTCATTAGCCACTTTTCTGACCACTTATGCAGACTATTTAGATCTTCCTGAAGTTCTCTACCATTGTTCTCGTTTCTTACTTTCTTCACAATCTTTGCATCATCTGCAAACATATTCATGGATGAATATACAGACTCTGGTAGGTCATTTACATATACAAAGACCAAAAGTGGCCCTAAAACTGATCCCTGTGAAACTCCACTACTAACTCTTTTCCATTCAGACACTGAGTGTCTTACTCTAGCCCTCTGTTCCCTTCCTTCTAAGTAAGTTTTTATCCATTCCAAGACATTTTCACCTATCCTAGCCATTGCTTGCAGCTTCCTAATAAGTCTCCCATGTGGAACAGTGTGAAACGCTTTCTGGAAGTCTAGGAATATGCAATCTGCCCAGCCCTCTCTTTCCTGTAAGATTTGGCTTACCTCATCATAAAATTCTAATAAGTTTGTTACTGTTGATCTACCTTCTCTGAAACCATGTTGCCTCACTGACAAAAAGTTGAAGGATTCCAAGTGAAGAGAGATATGTTTCCTTAGTAGTTTCTCCATAATTTTGCAAACTATGCTGGTCAAGGAAACTGGTCTATAGTTCAGAGCTGTATCCCTCCTCCCCTTTTTGAAGATAGGTATCACGTTTGCTTGTTTCCAGCATCTTCGAATCTCCCCTGACTCCAGTGACTTTTTAAATATGATACTTAGTGCCACTGATATTGAGTTTGCGCATTTTTTAAGTACATGAGGGGATATGTCATCAGGACCTGTAGCTTTATGAACATCTAACTCCATCAGCGCCTTGCATACCTCTGTGGCTGTAAGGTTAATGTTCTCTAATACCAGCCCTTGAGCTTCTATCTCTGCAATCTGAGGGGGTGGCGTATTTTCTATTGTAAATACTGACTGAAACACCTTGTTCAATTCTTTGCAGATTTCTTCATCCGTCTCAGTGATGCTTCCATCCTCTCTCTTAAGCCTTAAAACCTGTTCTTTTACCTTCAGTTTTCCTCTGATAAAGCTGTGGAAAAGCTTGGGATTTTCTTTAGCCTTCCTGGTGATGTCCCTCTCATAGTCTCTCTCTGCCTCTCTTCTTTTACTTAGGTAGTCATTTCTTGCTCTTTTGTAGGTTTGCCAGGCATTTATGTTTTTTCTCCTCCTATTCCTTTTTCATCATTTGTCTCTCCACTCCTTAGCTCTTTTACACTCATTATCGAACCATTTCTCTCTGGCATGAATTACACCTACTTTGGTGAAAGGTATGCAGCAATCTACTATCTTTCCATATTTCCCACAAAAGATGTCATACATTTCTTGTACAGATTTGTTGTAAAATAAGGTTCTCCAGTCAATAACTGCAAAAATCTCATTCATTTTGATGTAATCTCCTTTCGGATAGTTCCTCCTCATGTCCTCAGTGCCTCTACTCTCAGGCAGAATATCTTCAATGATATACTCCATCAACAACACACAGTGGTCACTCTTTCCAGTTGGTGGTTTATACTCAATTTTTTCAATATCCAACACATTACGGGAAATATATATGAACTTATTAATTTTAAGACCTCAGCTGGTCATCTTCTCGAATAACAATACTTATTCTTTTATTTTTCTTTGAGAAAGTGACCAGATGAGGTCAAAAAATTAATAAGTACATCATATATAATTCTCGTTCCTTTCTTTAATGAAATTTTCCTACAATTCTAGACTGTATTGCAGCCCCCTTTTGGAATCCGCACTTGAAAAAGCACATAGCTAAGCTTGAAAAAGTTCAAAGACATGCCACAAAACTGGTGCCAGAAATACGCAATCTCGGTTATGATGAGAGGCTGAGGGAATTAGACTTGCCATCACTCGAAGCTAGAAGAGTAAGGGGGGATATGGTGACAGTCTTTAAATTCCTTCATGGTTATGATAGAGTGGATAGGGATCGATATTTCGATATGGCTGGCTCTAGAACTAGAGGTCATAGTTTGAAGCTTCGGAAGAAAACTTGTTTGCAGGATGTAAGGAAATACTTTTTCAGTGTAAGAGTAGTTGATAATTGGAATTCGCTAAGCGAGGAGTTAGTTAATGCTACCTCAATCCATAGTTTTAAGGACAGGTATGATAAGTATCACTAAGTCTAAAAATGGAACCGATCAGGAGACGGGAAGATACGAGCTTTGGGCTCTTTCCCGTAAACACAATTAGGTAATCACAATTAGGTAATCACACACACAAGAGTTAGTAGTGGAGTTCCACAGGGTTCAGTTTTAGGGCCACTTTTGTTCCTTGTATATGTAAATGACCTACCAGAGTCTGTAAATTCATTCATGAATATGTTTGCAGATGATGCAAAGATTGTGAAGAAAGTAAAAAACGAGAACAATGGTAGAGAACTTCAGGAGGATCTAAATAATGTGCATGAGTGGTCAGAAAAGTGGCTAATGAAATTCAATACCTCAAAATGTAAGGTAATGAGAATGGGTACAAGTGCAAGAAGGCCCAAGCTTGACTACTCGGTGGCTGGAGTACAACTTCAAGAGACAGAAAATGAGAGAGATCTAGGAGTAAACATACTGGCAGATTTGTCTCCAGAAATACATATAAATGGCGTAGTAAGGGCAGCATATGCATTCTTATCAAACGTAAGGGTAGCCTTCAGGCACATGGACAAGGAAATGTTCAGAAATATTTATGTAACCTATGTGAGGCCAAAACTCGAATATGCAGCCCCCTTTTGGAATCCGCACTTGAAAAAGCACATAGCTAAGCTTGAAAAAGTTCAAAGACATGCCACGAAACTGGTGCCAGAAATACGCAATCTCGGTTATGATGAGAGGCTGAGGGAATTAGACTTGCCATCACTCGAAGCTAGAAGAGTAAGGGGGGATATGGTGACAGTCTTTAAATTCCTTCATGGTTATGATAGAGTGGATAGGGATCGATATTTCGATATGGCTGGCTCTAGAACTAGAGGTCATAGTTTGAAGCTTCGTAAGAAAACTTCTTTGCAGGATGTAAGGAAATACTTTTTCAGTGTAAGAGTAGTTGATAATTGGAATTCGCTAAGCGAGGAGGTAGTTAATGCTATCTCAATCCATAGTTTTAAGGACAGGTATGATAAGTATCACTAAGTCTAAAAATGGAACCGATCAGGAGACGGGAAGATACGAGCTTTGGGCTCTTTCCCGTAAACACAATTAGGTAATCACAATTAGGTAATCACACACACACACAGGAAGGCTAAAGAAAATCCCAAGCTTTTCCACAGCTTTATCAGAGGAAAACTGAAGGTAAAAGAACAGGTTTTAAGGCTAAAGAGAGCGGATGGAAGCATCACTGAGACGGACGAAGAGATCTGCAAAGAATTGAACAAGGAGTTTCAGTCAGTATTTACAGTAGAAAATACCCCACCCCCTCAGATTGCAGTGATAGAAGCTCAAGGGCCGGTATTAGAGAACATCAACCTTACAGCCACAGAGGTATGCAAAGCGCTGATGGATTTAGATGTTCATAAAGCTACAGGTCCTGATGACATATCCCCTCATGTGCTTAAAAAATGCGCAAACACAATATCAGTGGCACTAAGTATCATATTTAAGGAGTCATTGGAGTCGGGGGAGATTCCAAGATGCTGGAAACAAGCAAATGTGATACCTATCTTCAAAAAGGGAAGGAGGGATACGGCTCTGAACTATAGACCAGTTTCCTTGACCAGCATAGTTTGCAAACTTATGGAGAAACTACTAAGGAAACATATCTCTCTTCACTTGGAATCCTTCAACTTTTTGTCAGTGAGGCAACATGGCTTCAGAGAAGGAAGATCAACAGTAACAAACTTATTAGAATTTTATGATGAGGTAAGCCAAATCTTACAGGAAAGAGAGGGCTGGGCAGATTGCATATTCCTAGACTTCCAGAAAGCGTTTGACACTGTTCCACATGGGAGACTTATTAGGAAGCTGCAATCAATGGCTAGAATAGGTGGAAATGTCTTGGAATGGATAAAAACTTACTTAGAAGGAAGGGAACAGAGGGTTAGAGTAAGACACTCAGTGTCTGAATGGAGAAGAGTTAGTAGTGGAGTTCCACAGGGTTCAGTTTTAGGGCCACTTTTGTTCCTTGTATATGAAAATGACCTACCAGAGTCTGTAAATTCATTCATGAATATGTTTGCAGATGATGCAAAGATTGTGAAGAAAGTAAAAAACGAGAACAATGGTAGAGAACTTCAGGAGGATCTAAATAATGTGCATGAGTGGTCAGAAAAGTGGCTAATGAAATTCAATACCTCAAAATGTAAGGTAATGAGAATGGGTACAAGTGCAAGAAGGCCCAAGCTTGACTACTCGGTGGCTGGAGTACAACTTCAGGAGACAGAAAATGAGAGAGATCTAGGAGTAAACATATTGGCAGATTTGTCTCCAGAAATACATATAAATGGCGTAGTAAGGGCAGCATATGCATTCTTATCAAATGTAAGGGTAGCCTTCAGGCACATGGACAAGGAAATGTTCAGAAATATTTATGTAACCTATGTGAGGCCAAAACTCGAATATGCAGCCCCCTTTTGGAATCCGCACTTGAAAAAGCACATAGCTAAGCTTGAAAAAGTTCAAAGACATGCCACGAAACTGGTGCCAGAAATACGCAATCTCGGTTATGATGAGAGGCTGAGGGAATTAGACTTGCCATCACTCGAAGCTAGAAGAGTAAGGGGGGATATGGTGACAGTCTTTAAATTCCTTCATGGTTATGATAGAGTGGATAGGGATCGATATTTCGATATGGCTGGCTCTAGAACTAGAGGTCATAGTTTGAAGCTTCGGAAGAAAACTTGTTTGCAGGATGTAAGGAAATACTTTTTCAGTGTAAGAGTAGTTGATAATTGGAATTGGCTAAGCGAGGAGGTAGTTAATGCTACCTCAATCCATAGTTTTAAGGACAGGTATGATAAGTATCACTAAGTCTAAAAATGGAACCGATCAGGAGACGGGAAGATACGAGCTTTGGGCTCTTTCCCGTAAACACAATTAGGTAATCACACACACACACACACACACACACACACACACACACACACACACACACACACACACACACACACACACACACACACACACAGCTTTATCAGAGGAAAACTGAAGGTAAAAGAACAGGTTTTAAGGCTAAAGAGAGCGGATGGAAGCATCACTGAGACGGACGAAGAGATCTGCAAAGAATTGAACAAGGAGTTTCAGTCAGTATTTACAGTAGAAAATACCCCACCCCCTCAGATTGCAGTGATAGAAGCTCAAGGGCCGGTATTAGAGAACATCAACCTTACAGCCACAGAGGTATGCAAAGCGCTGATGGATTTAGATGTTCATAAAGCTACAGGTCCTGATGACATATCCCCTCATGTGCTTAAAAAATGCGCAAACACAATATCAGTGGCACTAAGTATCATATTTAAGGAGTCATTGGAGTCGGGGGAGATTCCAAGATGCTGGAAACAAGCAAATGTGATACCTAACTTCAAAAAGGGAAGGAGGGATACGGCTCTGAACTATAGACCAGTTTCCTTGACCAGCATAGTTTGCAAACTTATGGAGAAACTACTAAGGAAACATATCTCTCTTCACTTGGAATCCTTCAACTTTTTGTCAGTGAGGCAACATGGCTTCAGAGAAGGAAGATCAACAGTAACAAACTTATTAGAATTTTATGATGAGGTAAGCCAAATCTTACAGGAAAGAGAGGGCTGGGCAGATTGCATATTCCTAGACTTCCAGAAAGCGTTTGACACTGTTCCACATGGGAGACTTATTAAGAAGCTGCAATCAATGGCTAGAATAATTGGAAATGTCTTGGAATGGATAAAAACTTACTTAGAAGGAAGGGAACAGAGGGTTAGAGTAAGACACTCAGTGTCTGAATGGAGAAGAGTTAGTAGTGGAGTCCCACAGGGTTCAGTTTTAGGGCCACTTTTGTTCCTTGTATATGTAAATGACCTACCAGAGTCTGTAAATTCATTCATGAATATGTTTGCAGATGATGCAAAGATTGTGAAGAAAGTAAAAAACGAGAACAATGGTAGAGAACTTCAGGAGGATCTAAATAATCTGCATGAGTGGTCAGAAAAGTGGCTAATGAAATTCAATACCTCAAAATGTAAGGTAATGAGAATGGGTACAAGTGCAAGAAGGCCCAAGCTTGACTACTCGGTGGCTGGAGTACAACTTCAAGAGACAGAAAATGAGAGAGATCTAGGAGTAAACATACTGGCAGATTTGTCTCCAGAAATACATATAAATGGCGTAGTAAGGGCAGCATATGCATTCTTATCAAATGTAAGGGTAGCCTTCAGGCACATGGACAAGGAAATGTTCAGAAATATTTATGTAACCTATGTGAGGCCAAAACTCGAATATGCAGCCCCCTTTTGGAATCCGCACTTGAAAAAGCACATAGCTAAGCTTGAAAAAGTTCAAAGACATGCCACGAAACTGGTGCCAGAAATACGCAATCTCGGTTATGATGAGAGGCTGAGGGAATTAGACTTGCCATCACTCGAAGCTAGAAGAGTAAGGGGGGATATGGTGACAGTCTTTAAATTCCTTCATGGTTATGATCGAGTGGATAGGGATCGATATTTCGATATGGCTGGCTCTAGAACTAGAGGTCATAGTTTGAAGCTTCGGAAGAAAACTTGTTTGCAGGATGTAAGGAAATACTTTTTCAGTGTAAGAGTAGTTGATAATTGGAATTCGCTAAGCGAGGAGGTAGTTAATGCTACCTCAATCCATAGTTTTAAGGACAGGTATGATAAGTATCACTAAGTCTAAAAATGGAACCGATCAGGAGACGGGAAGATACGAGCTTTGGGCTCTTTCCCGTAAACACAATTAGGTAATCACAATTAGGTAATCACACACACACACACACACACACACACACACACACCTATCTTCAAAAAGGGAAGGAGGGATACGGCTCTGAACTGTAGACCAGTTTCCTTGACCAGCATAGTTTGCAAAGTTATGGAGAAACTACTAAGGAAACATATCTCTCTTCACTTGGAATCCTTCAACTTTTTGTCAGTGAGGCAACATGGCTTCAGAGAAGGTAGATCAACAGTAACAAACTTATTAGAATTTTATGATGAGGTAAGCCAAATCTTACAGGAAAGAGAGGGCTGGGCAGACTGCATATTCCTAGACTTCCAGAAAGCGTTTGACACTGTTCCACATGGGAGACTTATTAGGAAGCTGCAATCAATGGCTAGAATAGGTGGAAATGTTTTGGAATGGATAAAAACTTATTTAGAAGGAAGGGAACAGAGGGTTAGAGTAAGACACTCAGTGTCTGAATGGAGAAGAGTTAGTAGTGGAGTTCCACAGGGCTCAGTTTTAGGGCCACTTTTGTTCCTTGTATATGTAAATGACCTACCAGAGTCTGTAAATTCATTCATGAATATGTTTGCAGATGATGCAAAGATTGTGAAGAAAGTAAAAAACGAGAACAGTGGTAGAGAACTTCAGGAAGATCTAAATAATCTGCATGAGTGGTCAGAAAAGTGGCTAATGAAATTCAATACTTCAAAATGTAAGGTAATGAGAATGGGTACAAGTGCAAGAAGGCTGAGGGAATTAGACTTACCATCACTCGAAGCTAGAAGAGTGAGGGGGGATATGGTGACAGTCTTTAAATTTCTTCATGGTTATGATAGAGTGGATAGGGATCGATATTTTGATATGGCTGGCTCTAGAACTAGAGGTCATAGTTTGAACCTTCGTAAGAAAACTTCTTTGCAGGATGTAAGGAAATACTTTTTCAGTGTAAGAGTAGTTGATAATTGGAATTGGCTAAGCGAGAAGGTAGTTAATGATATCTCAATCCATAGTTTTAAGGACAGGTATGATAAGTATCACTAAGTATAAAATGGAACCGATGAGGAGACGGGAAGATACGAGCTTTGGGCTGTTTCCCGTAAACACAATTAGGTAATCACAATTAGGTAATCACACACTTTAAATTCCTTCATGGTTATGATAGAGTGGATAGGGATCGATATTTTGATATGGCTTGCTCTAGAACTAGAGGTCATAGTTTGAAGCTTCGTAAGAAAACTTCTTTGCAGGATGTAAGGAAATACTTTTTCAGTGTAAGAGTAGTTGATAATTGGAATTGGCTAAGCGAGGAGGTAGTTAATGCTATCTCAATCCATAGTTTTAAGGACAGGTATGATAAGTATCACTAAGTCTAAAATGGAACCGATGAGGAGACGGGAAGATACGAGCTTTGGGCTCTTTCCCGTAAACACAATTAGGTAATCACAATTAGGTAATCACACACACACACATATATATATATATATATATATATATATATATATATATATATATATATATATATATATATATATATGTGTGTGTGTGTGTGTGTGTGTGTGTGTGTGTGTGTGTGTGTGTGTGTGTGTGTGTGTGTGTGTGTGTGTGTAATTACCTAATTGTGTTTACGGGAAAGAGCCCAAAGCTCGTATCTTCCCGTCTCCTCATCGGTTCCATTTTAGACTTAGTGATACTTATCATACTTGTCCTTAAAACTATGGATTGAGTTAGCATAAACTACCTCCTCGCTTAGCCAATTCCAATTATCAACTACTCTTACACTAAAAATGTACTTCCTTACATCCTGCAAAGAAGTTTTCTTACGAAGGTTCAAACTATGACCTCTAGTTCTAGTGCCAACCATATCAAAATATCGACCCCTATCCACTCTATCATAACCATAAAGGAAATTAAGGACTGTCACCATATCCCCCCTCAATCTTCTAGCTTCGAGTGATGGTAAGCCTAATTCCCTCAGCCTCTCATCATAACTGAGATTGCGTATTTCTGACACCAGTTTCGTGGCATGTCTTTGAACTTTTTCCTGCTTAACTACCTGCTTTTTCAAGAGCGGATTCCAAAAGGGGGCTGCATATTCGAGTTTTTGCCTCACATATGTTGCATAAATATTTCTGAACATTTCCTTGTCCATGTGCCTGAAGGCTACCCTTACATTGTGATTACCTAATTGTGTTTACGGGAAAGAGCCCCAAGCTCGTATCTTCCCGTCTCCTGATCGCTTCCATTTTATACTTAGTGATACTTATCATACCTGTCCTTAAAACTATGGATTGAGATAGCATTAACTACCTCCTCGCTTAGCCAATTCCAATTATCAACTACTCTTACACTGAAAAAGTATTTCCTTACATCCTGCGAAGAAATTTTCTTACGAAGCTTCAAACTATGACCTCTAGTTCTAGAGCCAGCCATATCAAAATATCGATCCCTATCCACTCTATCATAACCATGAAGGAATTTAAAGACTGTCACCATATCCCCCCTCACTCTTCTAGGTTCGAGTGATGGTAAGTCTAATTCCCTCAGCCTCTCATCATAACTGAGATTGCGTATTTCTGGCACCAGTTTCGTGGCATGTCTTTGAACTTGTGTGTGTGTGTGTGTGTGTGTGTGTGTGTGTGTAAGTAAATAAGTAAGTAATTACCTAATGGTGTTACGGGAATGAGCCTTGTGCTCGTAACTCTCCGTCTCCTTGTCAGTACCATTTTCATACTCAATGATATTTATCATATTTGTCCTTAAAACTGTAAATTGAGTTAGCATTAACTACATCCTCACTTAGGGAATTCTAATTATCAAGAATTTCTTACAAAGTTTCAATCTGTGACCTCTAGTTCTAGAGTCAGCCATATCAAAGTATCTATCCCTATCCACTCTGTCAAAGCCATGAAGGAATTTAAAAACCGTCACCATATGCCCCCTCATTTTCTAGCTTCGCGTAAGTCTATAACTGAGATTGCGTATATCTGGCACCAGTTTTGTGGCATGTCTTTAAATATTTCAGGAGGCACATCTGCCAATGTATTTACTTTTAGATCTCTCTCATTCTCCATCTCTTGAAGTTCTGCACCTGCTATTGAATATCCAAGCTTGGGCCTTTTCACTCTTGTACTCATTCTCATTACCTTACATTTTGGAGTATGGAATTTTATTATCCAGTTTTCTGACCACTCATGCAGACTATTTGAGTCTTCTTGAAGTTCTCTACCATTGTTCTCACTTTCTTCTTAATTATTGCATCATCTGCAAACATATTCAAGAATGAATTTACAGACTCTTGTAGGTCATTTATATATACAAGGAACAAGACTGGTCCTAATACTAAATCTTGTGGAACCCCACTACTAACCTTTCTCCATTCACGCACTGAGTGCCTTACTCTGCCCCTCTGTTCCCATCCTGCTAAGTAAGTTTTTTATCCATGCCAAGACATTTCCACCTATTTTCGCCACTAGTTGCTGCTTCTTAAGAAGTTTGTTACTGTTTGTGTCTGGAGTGAGAGAGAACGACACAAGTACTAACGCACAACTATATATATATATATATATATATATATATATATATATATATATATATATTATATATATATATATATATATATATATATATATATATATATATATATATATATATATTGGGGGAATCTGTAATATGAACATAGTGGCATTCAGATAGAATGCGTTCATTCCTAAGTATAACATATAAGCTATTAGGTCTGATTCCTTTTAACCTACTGTGGTGTAGTTGGTAAAGCCTTGATTTAGTAATTATAAGTCTAAGGTTCAAGTCCCGGTCGGGGTAAAAAAAAGAAGTTTATATATATATATATATATATATATATATATATATATATATATATATATATATATATATATATATATATATATATAGTTATTTGATTATTTTATGGTCAAAAGTATATCTTATAAAATATATAGCCTACCCCACATTTAACAATGCTTCTCGTTAGATTCACACCCATCCACTTGGGAGTTACGAGTATAGGGCTTTTCCCGTAAGTACAATTAGGTAATTTTACATACATATATCTGTCTCTTTATCTCTCTGTCTATCTATATATATATATATATATATATATATATATATATATATATATATATATATATATATATTATATATATATATATATATATATATATATATATATATATATATATATATATATATATATATATATATATATATATATATATATATATATATATGTGTGTGTGTTAAATGGAAAGAGAGAGAGAGAGAGAGAGAGAGAGAGAGAGAGAGAGAGAGAGAGAGAGAGAGAGAGAGAGAGAGATTCTACACTCAATATTTTCCTGGAAATTCGGTCTTCAAGATTAGAGTCGTTGGATTTTCCTAGAGATGGTTCGTTTTCTTCTTCTTCATCTTTATCTTCTCTTATTATTATTATTATTATTATTATTATTATTATTATTAATTATTATTATTATTATGCCCTCATCGGAGTTTCAGTATATTAGCGAATCGAGACTTCACATATATACCTTCCGTGTTCTAACTAATTTCTGAAGAAAACTAATTGTGACAATGCAAGGTGATTTGTACAGCTTCATTTTGACAGATCCTCCTGGGGCTTAGACGGATAATTATATTCTCGTTCCCCGTATGGTGGTAGCCCTTCTCAACTAGGGAGGTTCTGTTAGTGCGGAAACAATAATTATATATTATCCGGTTCTGGACGTCCGGCTCCCATCCCGGGCTAGGTGGTGCCCGCGAGGCTTGGGCAGATGTATCCTCGCTGGTGCATTATTATTATTATTATTATTATTATTATTATTATTATTATTATTATTATTATTATTATTATTAATTGTAAATTATATATTGAAAGGAAACTAAAGAGAGTAGGTGAGTATTTTAAATAGTCTTAGCGCTTTCAAGAACCATTTATTCTCAGACGTGTGATGACGTCTTCGAGAATGAAAACAATGGTTTTGGAGTAATTAGGCACTATTATGACATCAATTACTCTTGGGTTATAATATCCCACATTAATAATAATAATAATAAATAATAATAATTAGAGCCGAAAATGGCCTCCGAGCTGAATAGGCTACTCTCATATGCTATGCACGATCGATTCCTTTTCGTCGCAACAAGCATTATCCGACATGGTGATGGAGTGTTTAAATCATGCAACTTTAAGCATGATCTTACCGCCTAACTTACTCGTGATGTAACTCTGCCATTAACGATGATTTCAGATCTAGGTATTCGTTCAATGACGCATTAGTTATTACCTGTTAAGGGGGTTTACACGGTCAAACGGTTCGTCGAACGCGGTTCGACAGACAAGTGTTTGAAGTGATGTTCGAACGTGTGAACGGGGTATTTGGTTGTCGAACACGTTTGACAAACGTGTTCGACAACCAAATACCCCGTTCACACGTTCGAACAACACTTCGACAGACAAGCGTTTGAAGTGATGTTCGAACGTGTGAACGGGGTATTTGGTTGTCGAACACGTTTGACAAACGTGTTCGACAACCAAATACCCCGTTCACACGTTCGAACATCACTTCAAACACTTGTATGTCGAACCGCGTTCGACGAACCGTTTGACCGTGTAACCCCCCCCCCCTTTAGTTAATATCTATTCTGTGATTTAAGTCTTTAACATCGGATGAAAAAAAGGTTCTATCATTATTCTAGGTTATTCTAAGTTAACATGTACCAGGTATGAATTAAGAATTAACCTGATTATTGGACATTAGGATAGATAACCTTTTCTTGACCCTTTATTATTACTCACGGATTGAGGTACTGTCCACAGACTTGAGTTTTTAACATCTTCATACTTCTCTGACTGTGTCATTAGTCAGTTACTGTAATTATTTCTGCTTTGGAATACTCTCAGCTGAAATTACCAAAATTTTGACATAAGGATCCCTTTAAGTATGTATTTACAGCATAAAGGTTTTAAGTTATTTATATATATATATATATATATATATATATATATATATATATATATATATATATATATATATATATATATATATATATATATATATATATATTTGTGATTATATGTGTATGGATTTTTTTTAAAGCGTATTTTGCTTACATTATGGGCTACTAGATTGTAGTCTAGACTTTGAAAGCAGGAAAAATCATAGTACTAATTTGAAAGCTTTTTATTTTTTTGCACTGTCAATTTCAATATGTGTACTATGCATTGCTATTGTCAGTTAATTATAATCCTCAAATGTGTCACGTTCTAACTGGCTGAGACTCTGTGAGTGCCTCTGCATGTAAAGAAAGAAAGTGCAATAGATATGCTGATATCCAACAGTGCAGAATTTTCTGTGCATTTCAAGACCTAGGCTTAAGTATACATCCACGAAAACATTTTTTTTACAGCCGCTGAAGCTTTTACATGTTGTTTGTATGGAAAACAAGTGAATTATGTCAATTACTTTTGGCACACAGGCTAAAAACATACAGTCACACAATTTGTTGCTAACAGAGAGTACTCTGAAGCATCACATCACTCGTGCTGCTTATCAGACTGCAGTGTGGTAAAGATATCTATTTGCTGAGCTGTAAAATGCAGGCACTAATTGCTAAGGCTTGACTCTAGAAGATTGTGGTGTAAGTTAGCTTATTGTTAAATATTAATTAATGACTGTGTTTTTTTTGGATTCTTTAATGCTTTTGTTTTGGCTTTGTATATCAACGAGTGCCGAAAAGTATAATCTGCCACCATGTTTATATGATAGAGTGGTAAGGATGAGTCACGAGGTGATGAAAGTGGGGATATGATGCTGAGAGGGTGGGCATGAAGGAATTTTGGGGCGGGCAAGGACAGTGTGTGGATTACTAGGAAGTCAAGTTGAATTCTGTCTGCTGTTTTCCTGCTTTAAGTTGGCTTTATGTGGTTACCCAGGTCGGGTTTTTCTTGTTCATGGTGAACTCTAGGGTATAGTGCTTCGCTTCTTTTATTTCTGGACCAGCTGCCAAGGTGACCAGTGAAATTTCTGGCTATTCATTTTTTTTTTTATTTTACAAGCTATCAAGGCAATTGAATGTTATGATGGCGAATGGTAAACTTAATGCCAAGATGCTGATATCACATGTTGGGAAGGGAGATGTTGCGTTGTTAAAGAAGGCGGAATTGGTGACAAAATTGACGGATATTAAAGATTTGGCTAGCTTTTATGCCATTTTTTTCTGGAAGGGATGCATTAGCACTTTATTTGGAGATGAGTGAAAGTGATCAATCAGGTGTTGATAAGGTCAAGAGTATATTGAAAGAAACTTTTGCACGGGGTATGTTTGGAAGGTTTTAAAGGCTGTTGTGGTTAGGGGAACAAGAAGACGAATTTGTATATCAAATAAGGAGGTTGGATGGGTTAGCTGAGTTGACTGGAGAAGGCTTGGAGAGAGCTGTAAAGTTAGGGTTTGTGACTGGATTCCCAGACCGAATATCAATGGAATTACAACTGATAAAGGATATTGAGTCAGTGGGTATAAATGATTTATTAGTTAAAGCTAGAGCCTTTAAAATAGGAGGTAAAAAATTAGTGGCAGTAGGTAGTAAAGGATTGACTGCAGTGGAAAATCGGCAGACCCTGCAACACCAGCATGGTATGCTGAGTGGCGGGGGCCTGGGAGGGGCGACTTTCACGTGTGGAGGTTCACACTTGGCAAGGGAGTGTAAGGAGCCTAAGCCAGACATAATCTGCTACCAATGTGGAAAACTGGGACATATAGCTAACCAATGTAATTAGGGACACGACTAAGGGAGTGCTATTGCACTGAAGGCTATCTCCTCGGATCAGTAAAGCCCCTTCCATGTATTTTTCTGGTGGTGGAGGTTTTGGTAGGTGAAAGAGAGGCAGGGGCGTTAGTGGATTCCGGAAGTTTGACCTCTGTGATAGCCGCCCAATTAGCTAGAAAGTGTTATGAGGGAAAGGAATGTAGTTTGGTGACTGTCGATGGTAGAGAAATTGTGTGTGATGTACCTGAGAAGTGGAGTCGCTAGTACAGGGCATCAAATAACGACTTATGGCCCTTTTATTTCATGCAGTTATTGATGGCATTGAGGTAGTACTGGGGATGGATGTGAGCAGTCAGTTTGCTGAAGTGACATTAATGAATGGAAGAGTGAAGTCTGCTCAAGCATTGAGATGGAGGAGGCTTGATGTATGGTGACAGTGGGAAAAGATAGGGGAATTGGCAAGGCAGTTGAGGCTGTTGAAACAAAACTTGCCTGGTTAGAAGAGTATAGCTTTGGTAAGCAGGACTACGGGATGAAGCACCCTCATTCACTTTTCCCAGGTCAGAGAGGAAGGTGAGTCACATAAGGATGTGGTAAAGAATAGTATTGAGAAAGGGGTTGCATCGTTAAAAATAGAGGACAAGAATTTTGTTGGGGTATTTGATGGTAAAGAAGTGGATGGTAGAGTGGTTTTGGGAGGGGAGTTGCCAGTGTTGAGAAAAAAGGAGAGTTACTATTTTTGAGAAGCTATATTGGTTGCTATGAGTATACTGTATGAGAGAAAGTGAAAGAAGCTTTCGACAAAGAATTGAAGCTATGGATTGATGAGGGTATCTTAAAAGCCTTGGGGAGAGGAGATGGAGATTTGAGTGTTGTTATTAATAGCAGTAGTTCAGCCAACAAAAGATAAGGTTCGACCTTTGTTGGATTTTTGCAAGCTAAATACATGTGTAAAGTGTCATACTGGTGATGATTTCACTGATGTATGTGGGAAAGTACTAAGGGTATGGCGGCAGATGAGTGAGGCCTCAACTGTTGTGGATTTGAAGTCAGCCTATATTCAAATTCGTGTAGCAGAAAATTTATGGAAGTACCAGCTAGGGAAATATGGAGGGAGAACCTATTGTTTAATAAATTTGGGCTTTGTGTTCTGTTCTGCCCCCAGAATTATGTCAGTGATCCTCAACACAGCCTTCAGAAAAGAGAACGTGATAGAGGAGGTTACAAATTCATATATCGATGATACAGTTGTGGATGAAACTGAGGTAACATAGTTTGATGTGGTAGAATACGAGTTTAGGGCCAGGTTTGGGCTGGTTACTAAGCAACCAGAACCGATGGATGGAGGGACAGTGTTTGGCCTGAAATTGGAAAGAGATGGAGAGGGTGAGCTTATTTTTAGAAGAGGTTACGAGATTCCAGAAGTAAAGGACAAATGAGTTGGAGAGACATTTTATCTGTGTGTGGAATACACAACCATATTGCGGGAAGGTGTCGGGTGGCTTGCAGCTACGTAAAGATAAGAGCAGAAGGTATAAAATTGAGGTGGTATGTTCCAAAATTGGAGAGGGGGATTATATGGTGTGATGCAAGTAGCATAGTGACATTTGTGATGTCAGGAATGGGTGGCGTCTTAGTCAGTGACGGAGCATGGCTGAGGAAGAAAGATGACTGTAATCACATTAATGTGTCAGAGCTGGATGCTGTGTTGAAAGAAGTTAAATTAGCTTTAATGTGGTATTGCAAAAGCTTTAGATTAGAACTGATTCAGCGACAGTGTTTGGATGGGTCATCTCCATTTTGACTGCTGAGAACACTGTACAAAGGGGGCTGCGGAGATCATTGTAAACCACCGTCTTGAGATATTGAGGGACTTGATCGATGAATTTGTTTTTAGGGTGAGTTTAGTCTTTGTGCCATCTGGACAGAATAAGGCTGATGTTCTAATCAGATTGAAGAAGACTTGGCTTGGGATACCCGAGAAGAGGAAAGAAGAGAAGTCTAAAATATGTTGTATTTCTGTCAGAGGAATGCTGTGACACATCTTGGATCTGTGATGGATGATGGATAGTGAAGAAAGTGAAGTAGAAGAAGATGGTGAGGTAGCACTTATGACGATTGCAGCGAGAGGAGCGGGTGCCTGGGTGGATGAGAGTTTGCGCCATGGGAGATTTTAGTGATGTTGATTAGACTGATCTAGAGATCAAGAGGGTGTCATGTAAATTAGCTTAGTTATTATTAGATATTAAGTAGTTATAAGATTCTGTAATGCTTTTTATTAGGTTTTGTATATCATTGAGTGCCAAGCAGTATAAACTGTAATTATATTTATATGATAGAGTGGTAAAGATGAGTCACGAAGTGATGGAAGTATGGATGTTATGCTGAGGGGGTGGGGCATGAAGGAATTTGGTTGAGGGCAAGCATGCCAATGTGTGAATTAATGGGAAGTCATGTTGAATTCTGTCTTATGTTTTCCTTGTTTGGATTGGTTTCTGTGGTTACTCAGGTCGGTATTTCCTTGTTTATAGTAGACTTTAGGATATAGTGTTTTGTTACTTTATTTCTGGACCACTTGCCAGGGTGAGTAGAGAAGTTTCTGTCAGTTCATTTTTTTTCTTATTTTATTTTACAAAGACGAAAAGTAGATGACAACACTGGGCTGATTTGTCAGCTGCACCCAACGTCTTCCTTGAACTAGTATCCTGTGGTTGCTTCAGATATTGTCTAACCTGTAGATGTAATTGCCTTACTAATGCTTTTTCATTACGTGATCCCTGTCGTTGTTGTGAACATTGTAAGAACAGATCACACTAAGTGATGAGTGCTAACAAAGACTGACATGATGTCTCTGGTTCTGCTAGTTAAATATACAATTTGTCTTTCATGTTTGATGTTGCTTAATGAGATTGGTTGATAATAAATATCAGAATTCTTAATGTTTTTCACATTACAGTGTAATAAAATGATTACCAGATGATTCCGGGCCACTGTTCCATTTGTTATACCTGACCCGATAGATATATTTTCTAAATATGTTTCTAGAAACAGTTTGTTTGAATTCTTTTTTCAATTTTATTTTCAAGTTTTCAGTCTGATTCAGAATCTACACATTCTAAGATTTAACTAGGTACAAACAAATCTTTGCATGGGTGAGGAAGACAACAAATTAAAATCTAGGAATTAGTTCATAAATTGAGAGGCAGAGGCTATTTAATATCTCAATGAATAGAATGTACCCGGTTTCAAGACGAAAAGGAGAAACTGTATAATAAAGAAGGAATGAGCCTTGGAAGGTTGTATAGAAATTTGTACATGAAAAATAGAGCATTCAGAGGTCACATTCACTAAGTATGTGAGTGTAAACCAAGAACGAGATAGAATGGTGTTGTGATTAATGTCAGCCTTTTGAAGGGCTTTGACATCCAGGAAACTGAAAGTCTGGCCATGTACTTGAGGTGACAAAGTATAATGCAGTGTTATTTGACATCAGATTGTTGAGTTCTGTTAGTTTTTTTTTATGAAAAAGCTGAGTTTGAACCAGGAAAATTTGAAAACTTCTTTTGGATATGTTGTGGTGTTAGTTAATCTTTTTTTTACCTTTCACAAAGTATGTCAGCAAGCAAGTTTTAGTATAGAAAGCTGTACAATGCCACATTCTTTGTCTTTTTTATATAATTACGCTCACTCTTTGCTAGGGAATAATAATAATAATAATAATAATAATAATAATTATTATTATTATTATTACTATTATTATAACTTAATATATTCCCTATCACAGAGTGAACGTAATTATATATATAAAGTGTTTATGCCTCATTTAGAGTATGCATTGCTAATCGTATTTTATATACCATATATATATTATGTAATATACTGGAGTTGACATTCGACATTAAGATATGCTGCTCATGAAATTATTTTGGTTGTTTAAATTTATTGGGTAATGGGTAGTCCAATTCCCTTGTATAAAACTCCTTACATAATGACAATTTCTTTGAGGTAATTTTGTTTAGAGTATGCGGTGATGTTTTAATGGACGTGGCATTTTAATCTTTTGAATAACAGAGAGATATTTCTCTGAATAACCTTTTACTAATGTTTTGACCTTTTCATTTGTTCAGGTCGCTCCAAGCAGGAAGAGTTCGGCCAAGGACGATTCTAAATCGAGGAAATAGTGGAAGATTTCGATTAATTAGAGAAATCGAGAAATAATTAAATAAGAACTGTAAAAATTAATATAAATCTGAGGTAAATAGAGAGAAAGAGGGGAGTAGCGAGTAGTTATAAAACGAGAGGGGCTGGGAGGAGAGAGAGAGAGAAGAAGAGAGGAGGAGGAAGAAGAAGAAGAGAGGGAAATATTATTGGAACATGTTGACTGTAGTGACGTAGTAGTAGTAAACAAGATGGCTAAGTTATCTAGTGAAGAGAAGGCAATATTCCCCCTAACAGACATAGAATCGGTAGTGAAGCTGTTTAAAATCCATTTAGCCAAGAATACGGAGCCAAATTTAGCCATATTGTCTATCATAGTGGGCCACATAGAGAACACCTTAACGTGCTCGCGGGCCTCCCAAGATGTCCCTCTCACAACACCTCTGAAAGTGGATTATGATGACTGCAATACGCATACATACGCGGAAAATAATTGCGTTCTACCTATTGTGGAGTATGAGACGGTGGAAGCGCTTTATCACAGGTTTTTAGCCATCGTCAAAGCTCACGTCGACGTCACAGCTTTTGGGAGCCCAAAGTATGCCACCAGAGAGCTCATTAAGAGGGTTTCAGACGTGGTTTGGTGTACCCTCTCCTCTAGTTACTACAAGGACCGAGCACATCTACAGTCCATTTACAGTTACATGACAGGTCAGTGGGCATCCTATTTCTTACCAATTTCACTAGACTTACCAGGGCACAGGTCTCATGGTGTCTAAATCCCCTTACTGAAAACTAATTGATGAAATGGTCGCTCGGTTACTGAACTATTGCGGTTAGATCTATTTTAGTTACTATAACCCTATAGTTCTGGTTGCTCTTCAGAGCAAAAGGTCTTTCGAGTACACTGTAAAAATGTGAAGCAGTGACGCTTTATTTAAAGAATATCATTATCATTACACTAACGAATTTTTAATCTCTTGATAATGATCTTCGTTTTATAACCCAAATTATATATTATCAGTTTTTCTACACTTCTAAAATTTGCATTTTTGATGTTTAAATGCACCATATGTATTTATGAAGTAAAATTATTAATTTTCCAACAGACATGCTTACAGGCCGAGACTGTATCACAGTCTCGTCCTGTAAGCATGTCTGTTGGAAAATTAATAATATCCAGACATGCAACCATTTTTTGCTTTCACCGTATTAAGAAAATTTACCTAAACTTTACTGCGAAACAGGAAATATTTTATTTAATCGGATTTGGATTAAATCGGAATACAGTAAATTATCAAGACTACAAATCATGGCTTCTAATACTGTACTGTCCTACTCTATTACATTGTGCATTGATAAAAATACAGTATGCGTCGAATAATATTATTGAATTTAGAGAATTGATATTTGATGTTAACAATAGATAGTGGTTTATAAATATGCGAACTTACTCTGAATACACACACACATTCTATCAAGTGGATTGACAATATAGTAGATTTTAAAAAGAAGCTGAAAACTTATTTATGCAGTATGTGCTACGATTTTCAAGATAACATCAGTGAGATTTGGTCTGGCAGTACACCCTAGGGGTGGATGCTGTACCTTAAGCACACCACAACTTGAAGTTTTTTTTTTTTTTCTTTTTAAGAACTGTTCAGTGGTTTTGGTGCTGAATATAATCGGTTATGGTTGCTAATTAATAACTGTTATTATTGATTAGTACAGTACTGTATATAAAAATACTGAGCATTAATAAACATCATAACATTGAGGAGGCAGTGAGTTTGCATGAAGGCTGCAACATTTTAGGTATAGACATCATGGCTTTGGGCTATATGAGAGGTTAGCAAACTAAGCTACACTTGACTAGTAAATATCTCTGCTTGTAAGAGATCAGTTAAAGGAGTATTTAAGTCGCATCATCATGACAGTAAATGCTATGAACAAATATAGATATTACACAAGGTGGCGAGTCGTGCATTTCATGACTTGAAGCCAATGCTTCGATTTTTCGGGTTTGTTTTCACAAGCCGTGAATATGGGCAAAATTAGTTTTCTCATTTATTTGCGTCCTGTGAAACCAACTTCCATGTGACTTGTTGGTATTACATCGCATTAGACGAAGATGTTTTTATTATCTTTTGTGATATTCTTAACCATTCCCTTACTTTCCTCAGATATTAATTGATTTTTACTACATGCACTTTTCTTTGCACTGTTAACATTCATTACTGAAGAAATATATTTATACCTTAGAACTTGCAAACCTTGATTTTCTTATATGCATTGCATAAGGGGAGTTGAAATAAGGATGTTGAAAAACAACTTTGTTAGCAAACACATCAGTTAGTCATACAGCACATCTTATTCTTTTACTTTGTAGTAAAGTAAAAAATATAAGGAGGTCGTTGCAGTGATTGGGGCATGGAGCCCAGAACGCTTCTATGGTATAGTATACATGGTGCACTGCTATATTATTTCTATATGAACTCAACTTTGAAGAGAATTTTTTTTTTTTTTATGAGTGTGACACTGGGACAGGCAAAAACTGCCCTCATCAATAAAGGCCTGGACACGAGAAAATACCAAGACAAAGGAAAAGAAAAAGGTTAAGGACAAGGCAGAAATGAGGAAATGTCACACAAAGGAAAACAACAGACAGAAAAAACAGTCAAAGTACAGAGGACTCACAGATATGGAGGACTAGGCCCTGAGATAACGATAGATCTGTTTTTGAAGGATAATAGTTCATAAGAATTAGGAAAGACAGAAGAAGGAAGAGAGTTCCAGAGTCTAGAGGTAGATGGGAAGAAGCAGTGACTGCACCGACCAATCTGCGAGCTACAAATCTCCACACGGTACAGGTATTTGTGAGATGAGGCCGCCTGGCGAGTGTAACGCGGCCTTGGCAGTGGGGGAGGGATGTAACTTGCCAGCTCACCAAAGCAGTGATAGAAAAGAGAAAGGCAAGAGAGAGAGAATCCAGATTAGAAGTAAGAAAAGGATCATTAATGAACCTAACTGCCTTAAATGAAACCCTATCAAGGAGATAATTATAAGAAGAAGCACCCCAGATGTGTGAGCAGTATTCTAAGCAGGGATGGATAAGACATTTATAAATTTTTAAGTAACTTTAAAGAGGAAAAGTAATGACTGAAAAAAAATCCAATTTTTTGGATGAAGATTTGGAAGTTTGGATTATGTGATTCCTCCAAGACAAGTTACAGGCTATATGGATTCCTAATATGTTGATAGAATTAAGAGGGTAAATTTCGTTAGTTTCGAGGACAATAGGGTTATCAGGAGGAGAAGAAGATAAAGAGATAGCCAGAAACTGTGTCTTGGAGGCATTGAATTTAACTAAATTTTGAGTGCCCCACTCAGATACTCTCTGCAAATCAGAATTGAGAGTAAAAGAAAGTGATACGAGACTGATTACAATTAGCAGATGAAGGTTGAGAAGAAAGGCAGAGGAAAAGTGAAAGGTAGAATCATCAGCAAAGGCATGGAGAAGAGAGGAAGATGGGGATTGTAGATCATTGATGAAGAGAAGGAACAGAGTAGGTTAAAGAACAGAGCCCTGTGGAACACCACTGGTAACAGAAAAAGGGCTAGATGTCGCACCATCAACAACTACAGATATAAAACGGTCAGTAAGAAAATTGGAAATCAAAGAACAGAAAGAAGGGGTAAAGCCATAGGCAGGGAGTTTAGCCAACAGAGCCTTGTGCCAGACTCTGTCAAAAGTCTTGGAGATATCAAGGGCGATGACAAAGAATTCCCCATAGTTCCCCATAGAAGATGACCATACATGAGTAAGATAGGACAGATCACCAGTTGGTCTTGCCTTGCGGAAGCCGTACTGGTGATTGGAGATAAGTGAGTTAGATTCAAGGCGTTTCAAGAAGTGAGCATTGAGCAAAGTTTCTTAAACTTTAGCAATAGAGGAGGTTAGGGTAGTAGGTCGGTAGTTTGAAAATTAGAGCGATCACCCTTCTTAGGAACAGGTTGAACTAAAGCATGCTTCCAAGATGAAGGATATATACTGGTTGACAGAATGAAGTAAGCAAAGAAAAACTAGAAAAAATATGAAATGGCATTAAGAGATCATAATGCTCTCTTGGTATTGCTTATCACTTGTTTCTTTGGATATTCACCATACTCCTCCACGTTAGTATTTATACAAATATTATGTAGCCGTTTGGTAGATCAGTTCCTCTAGTCAAATAGCTTATGAACTTTTATATTCGTACACCATATGATGTGTGGTTCAGTAATGGAACAGTTTCTCATGACACGAAGCTTTAATATATCTAAAAAAGAAAAGGCTGTATCATAAATGTTTGACTGAAGGGTAAAAAACCAGAGGACAATACCAGACAAAGTTACTCGCGTAGATCCTATGTCTTATACCCACAGGCCTACTTATGTAGTGACAGCTTAAAAAAGCATATATGAAACATTACAGATTTTAGCCAGGTTACATTCAAAGCTCAAATACAAAGCTGTGCAATACTCAGTAAGTACAGTGGTGTGTGTGTGTGTTTTTTATTTTATTTTTTATATTAATGGTTGCAGTTCTATAGGACCTAGCATAGATAATGCATAATTGAAGGAAAAATTAGGATATATATAGATATATACACAGGAGGTCCTCATAGAACATCATTCTGAGTTATTTCGTTTCGCCTACATCGGAGGCCAATAGATAATTAATGAATAATTAATAAACTAATTTTTCTACCTACCTGGCTGGTATGGTAGATTCAAACCACGTGTGCTGAATAGTTTGTGATTGCGACAGACAAATATACAACTAGCAGCACTGCTGTATAGGTATTTATCAAGTTAATGGTTTTATTTATTTATTTGTTAATATATTTAGTTATAATGAAGGATTATGCTGAAGTGAAAAAAAATAACAAACACATAGCTTCAAATACGATTTTATTCAAAATGCACACGAGTACACAGCTAGCAGCACAGCTGTATTCGTATTTATCAAGTTAATGTTTTTTTATTTATTTGTTTGTATATTGAAGGATTATATTGAATTTTAAAAAATTTACCAAACATGCCGTATGAATGAATGATAACAAAGTAATAATGCTGTACTAATACAGTACAGTACATTAATATGTACTGTACAGTACTGCATATGTATGTACTGTACAGTACTTTTTTTTAACCTAACACACCTTTTGAACAATTCTAGTTACAAACGCACTTCTGGAACCTAACACGTTCGTAAGTTGGGGAGTGTTTGTACATGTAATGATTGGGACACTTGAATAGCTGTTGGAGTTTTTGAAACTTTGTAATGTAGATATGCCTAGAACAGAGTACAGCTTCGAAATTTATCTAGATACAAAAGCCATAGTCCCCTTACAAGGAGGGTCACTTAGTCAGAGCAAAAATGTTTATTCTTTGTTGGAGGGAAATACAAAGGAGGGGATCCCCAGTCCTCTTACTCAAACCCATTTAGTGAACTATTGCAATACGCAGGGAGAAGGTATTCTTGCCCCCCCCCCCCTCCCTCAGGCAGTATCATAACCTGTGAGGTTAAACCGAGATGAGATTCTTTGGTAGTTGAGAAACATATTGTAATAAATATTCTTTTGTATTGTCTAGTTAATCCAGGAAACCTGTATATATATAAAGATGGACTTCAACTTATTTACATAAAAATCAATATAAGGAAGGAAGATAATGTCAGATTATACCCTGCTCAGCACTATCGTGTCACAGATATCCAATACTAAAAATAGATGCTGTATATCAGATAACAATGAAGTTGAAACCAAACCTTTTAAAAACCAGGATATATCAATTTCTTTGAATATAAAGAAAACATAATTTATGTGTATTTTTCTTTTAAGTTAAGGATGAGCTACATATGTATAGGACTAATTCACTATGGTCTGCTTAAATAGAGGCATGTATAGATCCCTGTATTTTTCTTGGCAGTTGTAAAGCAACACAGGTTGTGGAAGAGCCGGGAGGATGGGCTGTGGCACTCCAGCAGTGCCATCTGAACGGTCGCTAGCTCCCTCGTCATTGCCCATTGAGCAAAGTAATCCCCTTATTGTTTTCCCTGTCGGCTACCCCCCAATTAAAGGGGGAAACAGCCAAGGTAGCTAGCTAGATATACACGTGTGCAATGTGCATGAACCTGTCACTGTATATTTCAGGTGCCAAGTTAGACAGTTCAGGAACAACATTAGCTGTGGTTGCAGCCTGCCAAGCACTTGGATACAATGATGTGCATTTAGCTTTGTCAGAAGACCACACATGGGTTGTTTTTGGAGACAGAGGACAACACACAGTGGAAGTTACGTGGCACGGTAAGTTATCATGCGTTTTAAACTAGGAGCGTCTTATTCTAATACAACTCTTCTTCAAGAAGAATAATAGAAAATGAGTCCAACAAGCTAGTTTTAATGTGTAATATTAATGTTTTGCACATTATTTAAATGTGGCTAGTGGGTTTCCATTAACATTTCAGTTTTATGGTATGACACATTACATGAAATACTTTGATGTCAAAGATTGTTTTAGATCTTTTTCTTTTTCTATCAAAAGTTCTTATTGTGTTTACAGTGTCTTCACTTTTCTTATTCTAAGTAATTTTATTTTCAAAGATTTTTTTTACAGCTTCTAGGAAAAGGATATGAAGATAAAAGAGGTATTCCAGTAACCCATGATTTTTTTCTTAACTTCCAGGAAAAGGAAATGAAGATAAAAGAGGTATTCCGGTAACCCATGACGTCTATAGTAAATCGTGGTTATATGTTAATGGAAGGCCTGTTATTTGTAATAGACACATGGAGGTTAGTTCAGTTTAATTTCTTCCTCATTTTGGTGTCAATATATTTACTCTTTTTAAACAATTTTCTCAAATTATAAAACATGTGATCTCATAACTTTTTGATATGAACCCTTAAGAAGAAATTGCTTTCATATTTTGTTTTTATTTTATATTAAAGATTAATATTGTTTATAGGAACTAATTTAGTTTTATATATATATATATATATATATATATATATATATATATATATATATATATATATATATATATATATATATATATATATATATATATATATATATATATATATATATATATATATATATATATATATATATATATATATATATATATATATATATATATATATATATATATATATATATATATATATATATATACAGTGATCCTTCGCTGGATCGCGTTTCTTGGTTCGCGTTTTCACTGTACCACTTTTTTTTTTTTGCAACTTTTTATTTTATTTTTTGGGTATATTGACGTGGTGCTTTTGGCTATTCCACCGTAAGCCACCACTGACGTGGGGCTTTTGGACCTCCACTTGAACTCACACTTTGTAAGATGACTGGGTTATCTCACCGCTTGTCACTACTGACGTATTGGTTTTGATTATCCCATCTAATGACACCACTAACGTAGGGCTTTTCCTCCTACGTATATTTACTTTAATTATTATGGTAGCGTGGTTTGTTAGGTTAAATATTCGTACCTGATGGGTACAAGGTAAGAATGGACAAGCAGTAGTTCCTTTACTTATATTTATTCTAGAGTACAACACAACCGACGCCTCAATGCCCCTATGCCCCTAAGCCCCCACCCTATGACTATCACAATCTATGATCTATTCGTGCCCCTGGCAATCTTCTAACTAAATGTCTCTGCCCTGGGTGGCTCTTTAAATACCCCCAGGGCAGGGCGTGGCTTAACATCCAATTCTCCAATGAAATCAGTCAGATCTAGTCCTAGCTAATCAGCGCCAGGTTCAAAGTGGAATCCCACCTACTTCCGGGGAGGAGTTATTGGGCATTTCTCCTGGGCAGGTTCCTGCGTACGAAACACAAGTTTATGTTTTCTTGTGGTTTAGGAAATGGCTAACTTCCTGTCCTTTCTTGCCCTTCTCGATGCCAGGTCCTACGTCTCACGGTTCCAGTCATATATCTCCTTGGCACTTTCTACAAACATTGTAATAAAATATCCGTGCCCTCGACCAACCGTTTCCGCTCAAGATCTGTTACAAGTTTCAGATTCTGGCTTCAGCATGGCGGAAGTCATACGACATCCCTCCCAACCAAAACTGAAATATCTCTTATTTCAGTCGAAGCATGGACTAGTTTTCCGGGAGCTCTTGGACATATCCTAGCTAACATTAGTTTACAATAGAAATGGGGCCGAATTATTTAAGCTATTTTCTAAGAATTCCTATACAAATTACACAAACATAACATATAGAGAGTACCTTTACAGACAACTAGAGCATGCAGGGTCTATGTCCTTGTTGGAAATCTGAAATACAAACATATTCTTATATTTAAACAGCATAATTCCAGTGTGAAACTAACGTTAAACATTAATTAAGATCAACAAGTCAGTTTAAATCAAAACATTAATTTATCTACTTCTCTCGTTTTAAAAGGCAAAATTGAGTTAAGTACAGTAAGATCATGACTCGTTTAGAACATTAGCAAACAATTAAGTAGAGTATTAGCGTGTATAAACAGGTAAAATGCAATAGATTATAACATCAACAGTAATTTCTATAAGAGACCCTACCGTCATAAGTTCTATTCCTATCATTATTAGGGGCATTGATTTGTCTTAAAATTAAGCCTTAAAAACTACTCCTGGAATAAAACATGTGTTACTTTCATATTATATTACTATTCAGAGACCAATGGATAGGACGACTTTTAATTCCTCTGTCTAGGACGACTTTCGTTCTCTCTGTCTGGGACGACTTTCGTTTTTCTCTGTCTATGGCGACTTTTACTTTCTCTGTCTAGGACGACTTTCGTTTTTCTCTGTCTAGGACGACTTTCGTTCTCTCTGTCTAGGACGACTTTTACTTTCTCTGTCCCTTGCTCATGAATTCTTGCTAGGTGCGATTCCCCGGTTTCCCACGGGGATTCTTTCGCTTTCGCATCCCCCGCCGTCCTCGCTGCAGGCCCAGGTTTGTTCCCATATCTCCGTTACTCGGTTAGGCAAAACAAAAAGGACAAGGACTGGGCCCCATCCCACAAATCCTTCCAGCCCGGCTTTCTCGTCCCGCGGGACACAAGTGGAAAGTCCGCTCACCCTCAAGGGTGAACATCCACCAAAAAAGCCCTCGGCCGATCTTGACTAAGACCACCACGCAGGAGACCTGCAACGTCACAGCGTTACTCTTCCTGTACGGTCCTCTCACACGTACCTTCGAAGTAGAACGCGGGATGAAAGTTTGAACCTATGTCACTACTACAGTTGTAAGAAAGGTTCCCTATGACTTCAGGGTACCAACAATGGCCATACGTTGGTAATCGAGGCTATACTTTGCCTCCCCTGCAGCTGCAAGTGATTGCAATCTCTATTCAATGGGCACTAGGGACTTGTCTGACGGACAAAATCTAAAGACTTTTAGAACTTGCAGGTCGGGGCTGCCTAGGAATAGGGTGGTGATGGAAGGTATGTGTCTACACAACTAGATTATTTTTCCAAGATACTTAGGACTTAGCAACTGCTACATAGCATTACTCTACTATAAATGTCAAAAAGAATAATCACTGAATACTGAGAAAAGCCACTAAAGAGACATTCTTATTTTCTCTGCACGGGCATTCACCTGTCTCTTCGTATGTTTCTTTTTTTTTTTTTTTCACACGTGAAGATCGTACCGCACTGCCACCACTGACGTGGTGCTTTTGGCTATTCCACCGTAAGCCACCACTGACGTGGGGCTTTTGGACCTCCACTTGAACTCACACTTTGTAAGATGACTGGGTTATCCCACCGCTGCCACCACTGACGTGGTGCTTTTGGCTATCCCACCGCTGCCACCACTGACGTGGGGGTTATAGCTATTCCACCGTAAGCCACCACTGACGTGGGGATTTTGGACGGACATTCGCGGTCTTTTACATTTGCGCCGTCGAGGTATAAAAGTGAATTCTTGACTCGAGGCGTCTTTACAACCAGGGCACAGGGTGGGGGCTGGGCCTGCTGCGTTCCCTGTGTCACCACGGGGTTCGGAGCGGCCGGCTGTTCGTCGATGTTTGAGGCGTCGGTTTCGCTGTCGGCGTCGGCCAAGTTCCTTCTCGACGGAGCGGCGTCGGCGCGTGCTTGTAGGCGCCGCACTTGTTTCTCCAGTTCGAGAATTCTCCGGTGGTTGGCCTCATCACTCATTTCTTGAATTGGGAGATGTTGGATTTCTGCTTTTGCCATTCTTATTTTCTCTGCACGGGCATTCACCTGTCTCTTCGTATGTTTCTTTTTTTTTTTTTTCACACGTGAAGATCGTACCGCACTGCCACCACTGACGTGGTGCTTTTGGCTATTCCACCGTAAGCCACCACTGACGTGGGGCTTTTGGACCTCCACTTGAACTCACACTTTGTAAGATGACTGGGTTATCCCACCGCTGCCACCACTGACGTGGTGCTTTTGGCTATCCCACCGCTGCCACCACTGACGTGGGGGTTATAGCTATTCCACCGTAAGCCACCACTGACGTGGGGATTTTGGACCTCCACTTGAACTCACACTTTGTAAGATGACTAGGTTATCTCACCGCTTGTCACTACTGACGTGGAGGTTTTATTATTATCTCACCGAGCGTCACCACTGTCGTATTGGTTTTGTTTATCCCATCTAATGACACCACTAACGTAGGGCTTTTCCTCCTACGTATATTTACTTTAATTATTATGGTAGCGTGGTTTGTTAGGTTAAATATTCGTACCTGATGGGTACAAGGTAAGAATGGACAAGCAGTAGTTCCTTTACTTATATTTATTCTAGAGTACAACACATCCGACGCCTCAATGCCTCAAGGCCCCCACCCTATGACTATCACAATCTAGGATCTATTCGTGCCCCTGGCAATATTCTAACTAAGTGTCTCTGCCCTGGGTGGCTCTTTAAATACCCCCAGGGCAGGGCGTGGCTTAACATCCAATTCTCCAATGAAATCAGTCAGATCTAGTCCTAGCTAATCAGCGCCAGGTTCAAAGTGGAATCCCACCTACTTCCGGGGAGGAGTTATTGGGCATTTCTCCTGGGCAGGTTCCTGCGTACGAAACACAAGTTTATGTTTTCTTGTGGTTTAGGAAATGGCTAACTTCCTGTCCTTTCTTGCCCTTCTCGATGCCAGGTCCTAAATCTCTCGGTTCCGGTCATATATTTCCTTGGCACTTTCTACAAACATTGTAATAAAATATCCGTGCCCTCGACCAACCGTTTCCGCTCAAGATCTGTTACAAGTTTCAGATTCTGGCTTCAGCATGGCGGAAGTCACTAATATTAAACATTAATTAAGATCAAAAAGTCAGTTTAAATCAAAACATTAATTCATCTACTTCTCTCGTTTCTTTAAAAGACAAAATTGAGTTAATTACAGTAGGATTATGACTCATTTAGAACATTAGCAAACAATTAAGTAGAGTATTAGCATGTATAAACAGGTAAAATGCAATAGACTATAACATCAACAGTAATTTCTATAAGAGACCCTACCTTCAGAAATTCTATTCCTATCATTATTAGGGGCATTGATTTGTCTTAAAATTAAGCCTTAAAAACTACTCCTGGAATAAAACATGTGTTACTTTCATATTATATTACTATTCAGAGACCAATGGATAGGACGACTTTTACTTTCTCTGTCTAGGACGACTTTTACTTTCCTCTGTCTAGGACGACTTTCGTTCTCTCTCTGTCTAGGACGACTTTCGTTCTCTCTGTCTAGGACGACTTTTACTTTCTCTGTCTAGGACGACTTTTACTTTCTCTGTCTAGGACGACTTTCGTTCTCTCTGTCTAGGACGACTTTTACTTTCCTCTGTCTAGGACGACTTTTACTTTCTCTGTCTAGGACGACTTTCGTTTTCTCTGTCTAGGACGACTTTCGTTCTCTCTGTCTGGGACGACTTTTACTTTCTCTGTCTAGGACGACTTTTACTTTCTCTGTCCCTTGCTCATGAATTCTTGCTAGGTGCGATTCCCCGGTTTCCCACGGGGATTCTTTCGCTTTCACATCCCCCGCCGTCCTCGCTGCAGGCCCAGGTTTGTTCCCATATCTCCGTTACTCGGTTAGGCAAAACAAAAAGGACAAGGACTGGGCCCCATCCCGCGAATCCTTCCAGCCCGGCTTTCTCGTCCCGCCCTCGGCCGATCTTGACTAAGACCACCACGCAGGGAGACCTGCAACGTCACAGCGTTACTCTTCCTGTACGGTCCTCTCACACGTACCTTTGAAGTAGAACGCGGGATGAAAGTTTGAACCTATGTCACTACCACAGTTACAGAAAGGTTCCCTATGACTTCTGGGTACCAACAATGGCCATACGTTGGTACTCGGAGGCTATACTTTGCCTCCCCTGCAGCTGCAAGTGATTGCAATCTCTATTCAATGGGCACTAGGGACTTGTCTGACGGACAAAATCTAAAGACTTTTAGAACTTGCAGGTCGGGGCTGCCTAGGAATAGGGTGGTGATGGAAGGTATGTGTCTACACAACTAGATTATTATTCCAGGATACTTAGGACTTAGCAACTGCTGCATAGCATTACTCTACTATAAATGTCAAAAAGAATAATCATTAAATGCTGAGAAAAGCCACTAAAGAAACATTCTTATTAGCGGTGGCTACAGTAACATCAAGTATGAATTCAGATAAAAGATACAAATCATCAAGTTACTGCTGATTTCATTTCAAAAATAATAATTAGCAACAGGCCATTGAGAGATAGCAACAATATCAGTCAACATAATAACATTACTAATAATCATGATTAAAAAAATAAGAATAATAAACAATAAAAATAAATACACTAAATCAAAAATATCAATATATATACAATGGAGACTGATATTCAGAAGTAAGAACAAAGTTCTATACTTATATTTCATAGTGATGCTTATTCTAACACAGTCTCCTTTAATATTCAAATTCCTGCTGTCATAATCAATGTATATATATATAGCATAAGTGGCAACTTGCTGGCTCCACAATTTGTCAATGGGAGTACTATCTATCCTCTAAACAGTTGCGACATGTGGCAAAAATATTTATGCAAATGGCGGTACTACCGATGTCTTATCAGTATTTATGCAATAACAGCATGCAACAATCTATCAACTGAAATAAAATGTAGGCACAATTATCGCCTAGCTTCGCTGGAAAAAAACACACAAAAAAAAATCAAAGACGGCAACGCTCTGTTAGCAGCAGGAGAGGCCTCTGTCAGTTTCAGCGTCGCGTGAAAGGTAGGAGAGAGAGAGAGAGAGAGAGAGGTAGAGTGACCGTGGAATACGTTGCGGTTTTCACTCACAAGTCAGCTGAGCTGGGCCTCTGTCTTTTACTTGTACTGAAAATAAAGAATTGTCGCAGAGTATCTCTAATAATAAAATAAGTAAACAAATGAACGTGAACAAACGTTAGCAATGACTATCGATAGAGTCTGATGTTTATTGTCAGCGGCTATTCTCATTCCTGATTAAAAAAAACGAAAGCAAAAAGAACTTAGTGTACAACTGCAAAACTGTCGAAGCATAAATCCATTCCTCTCTGTTTAATCTTGATAAGGACTTTACTGTAACAGCATACACATCCTTGTCTATAATGCCAATCTCTCTCTTTTCATGCTATAAATCACTGATGAAATTAAAACAAAAAAAACTAAAATCATATGTGACAGTATCCCTACTATTATCAACAAAAGTACAAATATCCTTCTCTTAACAACTTCTTAAAAAGGACTTAAGTGTCATTAATTTTAACTTTAAAACTCAGCAAATAATCTCTAATAATCTCAATTATCTTTAATTAGCCCGATTGTAATCTAAAATTCATGAAAATGCTAGGGATTAACCATGGTTATCTCTAGATAATCTTCTCAGAATCCTTTAAGTAAGATTTTAAAGATTTCTTCAATACAAAAAGAACTATAACAAAAACGGGTATCTAAGAATATAAAAAGTCTATCTCTGTGTATGCAATAATAAAAACAAAAAGTATATTTCATTATCAACAGTAAGGAAGGCATTTTGCTTAAACTTCCAAATCTCGCACGGAGTTGTACATAAACATTTCAAACATAAAATATATATCTTCTTTTACTATCTCGAATTTGACTTATATCTGCTCTCTCAAATACGGGATACAGCTGTGTAACATTCATGTTGTCATTTCGTGTCAGCTCTCACTCTTTCTTTATGACCAAGCCGAAATAATTTTGATAAAACATTATCATGGCTAAAACTCGCAAAGTTTTACTTTATCAATCTAACATATCTCTTCAGACAAATAATGTATATACTGCAGCTAGCAAAGAAAATAAAGAATCATTCATAGATTCACGTCCTTTATCACGTAACATCTATCTTGGAATCTCTCGGAAATCGAATAATAATCTCAATGGCGGAGTAGGGGACAAAACAAAAATAAAACAAACTCGGCATTTCAACCATATCTGGGCAGGTGGAGAATTACCTTCTCATCCATATCCCTCACTAGATATTGCAACAGCGCATCACCTCCCATAAATACACTCTGATATGGCATGCAGAAGGACCTGGCGGAGCAGGGGAACGATCCTCGCAGACTCCCCAATCATGCTTCCTAACGGTGCTTTCCGCGATTTCACCCCCTAGAGCAACCCCTCCCATTATACCCCTATTACACTCATTATACTCATTCGCTCACATGCGCTCACATTCAAACTTACATTCCCTTTCTCTCTGTCTATGGAAAATTTCCCATCCCTTACCCGGTCTCTCTGAAGAAGAGTAAAGGTGAAATCTCGGCTGAGCCGTGCGGTCACAGACTCCCTCACCAGTCCTAGGTCCCATTCTAACGAACAAACAAACATTCTACTCCCTTGAAGCTACGTTTGGGTGACACCGAAAAACCTTCCCTATTCTAGGACAGCACAAACTACTCTAATTTACTCTTACTTTCACCTGCATAGCGTGAAATCAAAAAACTCATCTCTAACTAATATCACGAAATTTCTTATTCTTCAAAAAAACATGCCACACACGTATCGTAATATTAATTCCTTCATCATAACAACACAAAAAGAACGATCTGTCGTTTATGTCCTTCCCTCGCTAAAACATTACTCCCGCGGATAAAAACAAACAAAAAAAGAAAAAAAACTTAAAAACAGGCGCAATTGTAACACTCGATTTCTACGCTTTAAGAAATTAATATAACAATGATTTTACACGTACTTTAAAATATCAAAGCTCAGTACAATTACTACAGATTCACAATAACGAGGTTGGGAGATCGAATGGTCACTTCCGCATTCTTTTCCCGAAAACCCCTCGTGTTCTATGAAACTCTTAAAAGCAGATGCACGTATATTTCTCACTATAATTCTTACGCTTAAGAAATTAATATACTGTAACAGTGATTTCACGTGCATTAAATTTTTTCAATTAAAAATCGATACATTCGCGTTTTTAAAATTCAATCTAAGCATTAATACAAATAAATGGAACGCACTTCCAACGCAAATTCTTTATATTACTCAAATTATAACAAAAACGGAGTTTATTACTGCTTATAGCTATTAGTACAAATTATCCATGTTAGTAATGGGTACAGAAATTCTACTTTTATCAACTTATTAAGCGCCACACCCCTTATAAGCGGGTTGGCTGAGTCAAAGCATAACTACAAGATAAAGTGGCGGCGTCCACCGACCTCAATTTCTTTTACTAATTGTCCCATTACTCACTGGATACAGATCACAAGTACTTAGCTTATTTTAAGGAGGTGGTCCTGAAAAACTTCATGACAGAAGGCAAGGAAGGATCGGGTTTTCCTTCTTCTCTTTGAGTAAAATCGTCGAATCGCCGTCTTCTTGGTCGGATCCGGCAACTTATACCTCTTGTAATGGGCATTTTCACTCAATGCTCCGGTCACACTTCGGCTTACTAAGAAATATCTTAGAAATAGTTCCTTCAAAGTTTTATAATATTTTCTATTTGACCACTCGTCACTTCTCATCCGCAGACCCAAGTATTTCAGGAAGTCGGTCGCGGGAATTATGGACGGACATTCGCGGTCTTTTACATTTGCGCCGTCGAGGTATAAAAGTGAATTCTTGACTCGAGGCGTCCTTACAACCAGGGCACAGGGTGGGGGCTGGGCCTGCTGCGTTCCCTGTGTCACCACGGGGTTCGGAGCGGCCGGCTGTTCGTCGATGTTTGAGGCGTCGGTTTCGCTGTCGGCGTCGGCCAAGTTCCTTCTCGACGGAGCGGCGTCGGCGCGTGCTTGTAGGCGCCGCACTTGTTTCTCCAGTTCGAGAATTCTCCGGTGGTTGGCCTCGTCACTCATTTCTTGAATTGGGAGATGTTGGATTTCTGCTTTTGCCATTCTTATTTTCTCTGCACGGGCATTCACCTGTCTCTTCGTATGTTTCTTTTTTTTTTTTTTTCACACGTGAAGATCGTACCGCACTGCCACCACTGACGTGGGGGTTATAGCTATTCCCCCGTTAGCCACCACTGACGTGGGGCTTTTGGACCTCCACTTGAACTCACACTTTGTAAGATGACTGGGTTATCCCACCGCTGCCACCACTGACGTGGTGCTTTTGGCTATCCCACCGCTGCCACCACTGACGTGGGGGTTATAGCTATTCCACCGTAAGCCACCACTGACGTGGGGATTTTGGACCTCCACTTGAACTCACACTTTGTAAGATGACTAGGTTATCTCACCGCTTGTCACTACTGACGTGGAGGTTTTATTATTATCTCACCGAGCGTCACCACTGTCGTATTGGTTTTGATTATCCCATCTAATGACACCACTAACGTAGGGCTTTTCCTCCTACGTATATTTACTTTAATTATTATGGTAGCGTGGTTTGTTAGGTTAAATATTCGTACCTGATGGGTACAAGGTAAGAATGGACAAGCAGTAGTTCCTTTACTTATATTTATTCTAGAGTACAACACAACCGACGCCTCAATGCCCCTATGCCCCTAAGCCCCCACCCTATGACTATCACAATCTATGATCTATTCGTGCCCCTGGCAATCTTCTAACTAAATGTCTCTGCCCTGGGTGGCTCTTTAAATACCCCCAGGGCAGGGCGTGGCTTAACATCCAATTCTCCAATGAAATCAGTCAGATCTAGTCCTAGCTAATCAGCGCCAGGTTCAAAGTGGAATCCCACCTACTTCCGGGGAGGAGTTATTGGGCATTTCTCCTGGGCAGGTTCCTGCGTACGAAACACAAGTTTATGTTTTCTTGTGGTTTAGGAAATGGCTAACTTCCTGTCCTTTCTTGCCCTTCTCGATGCCAGGTCCTACGTCTCACGGTTCCGGTCATATATCTCCTTGGCACTTTCTACAAACATTGTAATAAAATATCCGTGCCCTCGACCAACCGTTTCCGCTCAAGATCTGTTACAAGTTTCAGATTCTGGCTTCAGCATGGCGGAAGTCATACGACAATATGCAAAAATATTAAAATATTGAAAAACTAAAAATTTTCAGTATTTTCATTTTTTATTGAAGAAAACAAATTTCATTATTTAATTGATAAAAAAAAACTATTTCCCAGCCTACGAATAATAAAACAGTAAATAATAGTAAAAAACATAAATTTAGATATATAACTCACAGTACAGGGTATTGCATCATGTCAAATAGTGTCCGATAGCATATAATGTATTGGGGTCGCACCTAAGTGAGCTAGCATATACTGTATACTGTATTAAAATTTCCAGTAGTTTCATGATTTTATTGATAAAAAGACGTATTTCTTAGCCTAAGAATAATAAAACAGTAAAAAATAGTAAAAAACATAAATACTAACAGTATTGCACCACGTAAAATACGATACCGGTATCAGCGTTTCGAAAAACGCAAAGGCTGTCACCTACGTGACCTAGTGAATATTAAAATTTTCATTATTTTATTGATAAAACAAGTATTTCCTAGCCTAAGAATAATAAAACAGTAAAAAATAGTAAAAAACATAAATACAGTACTAACAGTATTGCACCATGTAAAATACGATACCGGTATCACGTTTCGGAAAACGCAAAGGCTCTCACGTACGTGACCTAGTGAATATTAAAATTTTCATTATGTTATTGATAAAACAAGTATTTCCTATCCTAAGAATAATAAAACAGTAAAAAATAATAAAAAACATAAATACTAACAGTTTTGCACCATGTAAAATATGATACCGCTATCAGCGTTTTGGAAAACGAAAAGGCTCTCACCTACATGAGATAGTTCATGGAATGCTATTGGCTGAAAGGTCGGGAGACGACGAATCACAGAATTGTTTTTCTGTATGTTCTGTATCATGGGGTCTGATTGGCATTTTCATTGCAGTTTGCTTTTCCCACCTTTTTCCAATGTCTCGCCTCACTCGTTCTGTCTAACTCACGTGTGCACCGTTCACGTTGTGCTTATTAATACGTTTTGCTTGTGATTGTGTTTTCACGCGTAATTTAACCTTTGAAATGCCTCCCAAACGTCCTTCACCTTCTAAGGCTTCTGGTAGTCAGCCTAAGCGGCAAAGGAAGATGTTAACCATAGTAGAGAAGGGGAAACTCTTAGATATGTTGAAAGAAGGAAAAAGGTTCACGGATGTCGGCCGCTATTTTGCCCTCAATGAATCTACTGTTCGCTACATCAAAAAGGACGAGGCAAAGATCAGGAAAACAGCGAGCATTTCTTTTGATAAATCAACGTAAACGTAAATATAATTGTAAAATACCTATGTACATGAGTATGTCACGTCATCATCACCTCATTCACGGTAAGGTTTCCTATCACTTTCATATAAATTTACGTTGCATGCTGTTATTTATAAAGTAAAAGGTGTTTTTTAACAGTGCAGGGAGGGTTTATACAGTACGTAAGCGTAAAAATAATTGTAAAATACCTATGTATATGAGTGTGTCACGTCATCATCACCTCATTCACGGTAAGTTTTCCTATCACTTTCATATAAATTTACGTTGCTTGCTGTTATTTATAAATTAAAGGTTTTTTTTTTAATAGTGCAGGGAGGGTTTATACAGTACGTAAACGTAAAAATAATTGTAAAATACCTATGTACATGAGTATGTCATGTAATTACCACTTCATTCACAGTAATTTTATCTATCACTTTCATATAAATTTACATTGCATGCTTTTATTTATGAAATAAAGGGTGGTTTGTTAACAGTACAGGGAGGGTTTATGCAGTGTAAACGTAAAAATAAATTAAAATATCTATGTACATATAGGCTGATCCTACTTCGCGATTTTCCTGTCTCGTGCCGGATCCCGGAACCGAACCATCACGATAATTGAAGGAACACTGTACGTATATACACACACAGTAACCCCTTGCTATAACGCGGTTCACCTATCGCGAATTCAGTGCATCGCTGGTTTTTTTTGGCGAGTTTTTTTTTTCTGGGTATATGCGAATATGTTAAAATATTAAAAGAATAAAAATTTCCAGTATTTTCATTATACTATTGAAAATTTTTTTTTTATTATTTTATTGATAAACAAATTTATTTCCCAGCCTAAGTATAATAAAACAGTAAGAAATAGTAAAAAAAAACAAATTTAAACATGTAACTCTGCACCATAGAAAGTACGATACCAGTATCAGCGTTTCGGAAAACGCAAAGGGTCGCACCTATGTGAGCTAGCATAAATTAAAATTTCCAGTAGTTTCATTATTTTATTGATAAAAAAAACGTATTTCTTATCCTAAGAAAAATAAAACAGTAAAAAATAGTAAAAAACATAAATACTCACAGTATTGCACCATGTAAAATACGATACCGGTATCAGCGTTTCGGAAAACGAAAAGGGTCGCACCTATGTGAGCTAGTATATATTGAAATTTTCATTATTTTATTAATAAAAAAAGTATTTCTTAGCCTAAGAGTAATAAAACAGTGAAAAATAGTACAAAACATAAATTTAAACATATACACTCACAGTATTGCACCATGTGAAATACTGTACGATAGCGTACACTGTATTGGCATCTTGGAAAAAGCAAAGGCTCGCACCTCCGTGAGATAGTTCATGGAATGCTATTGGCTGAAAGGGTGGGAGACGATGAATCACAGAATTGTTTTTCTGTATGTTCGGTATCATGGGGTCTGATTGGCTTTTTGATTGAAGCTTGGATCTCCCACCGTCTTCCATTGTCTCGCCTCACTCGTTCGGTCTAGCTCACATGTTCGCCGTTCGCGTTGTGCTTATTAATACGTTGTGCTTCAGGGGTTCTTTCAATAACAGTCTCCTTTGCCTCAACAGACTCCTCTTTAATTTCATGCGGCTCCTGCAGATCTTCTTTAACGTCTGATTTACAAGAGATTTCCTCTACTGGGGGAGCATCAGTATCGTTTCCTTTGCCTCAACAAACTCCTCTTTAATTTCAAGTGGCTCCTGCAGATCTTCTTTTACGTCTGATTTACAAGAGATTTCCTCTACTTGGGGAGCATCAGTATCATTTCCTTTGCCTCAACAGACTCCTCTTTAATTTCAAGCGGCTCCTGCAGATCTTCTTTAACGTCTGATTTACAAGAGATTTCCTCTACTGGGGAGGATCAGTATCATTTCCATCTTCTGAACATTCTTTTTGAGGCAATTCCTTTTTAATATCTGGAGCTTCTTTCATTTCAATGTCATTTTCACATTTTCAATGCCATCTACTTCCATCATAGAAGGAGAGGGAACACAATTGGTTTCTGAAGACTGACCTGAATTGAGACCAGTTTGTGCAAAGTCCAAAGTATATTTCAGTATATCACTGATAGGATACTTGGCCTCTCCACTTCTATATTTTTCATAATGATCAAGGGTTTTCATAAGTATATTCAATTCACTTCATAACTTAGCTACGAAGAAATCGAAGAACCTGGCCTTACACTCGAACGTCTGGCAGCCATGTATGAACACGTGAAAGCACTCCAACAACTCTCACAAGAACATGATGATAATATGGTCCGTTCGGTGACCTTCTGCAATCTTCTCGACGATGCCATGATTCCTTACAAGGCCATCTTCCAACAAAAGAAGAAACAGTGACAGCAACTCGCCATTACCATGTTCTTTGCTCGCAAAAAGCAGCTGGAAAGCTGTTATTGGCAGTGGAATAATTTCCTATGGAGTTTATACACGTCATTATCACCTCATTCAAGGTAAGTTTACCTATCACGTTCATATAAATTTACGCTTGCATGCTGTTATTTATAAAGTAAAGGGTGGTTTTTTAACAGTGCAGAGAGGGTTTATACAGTAAACGTAAAAATAATTGTAAAATAGATATGTATATGAGTATGTCATGTCATCATCACCTCATTCACGTTAAGTTTACCTATCACTTTCATATAAATTTACGCTTGCACGCTGTTATTAATAAAGTAAAAGGTGGTTTGTTAGCAGTACAGGGAGGGTTAATACAGTAAGCGTAAAAATAAATGTAAATTACCTATGTATATTGGGTGATCCTACTTCGCTTAAATTCACCTATTGCGGTAGGTCCCGGAACCGAACCCCCAGCGATAAACGAGGGGTTACTGTATATATATATATATATATATATATATATATATATATATATATATATATATATATATATATATATATATATATATATATATATATATATATATATATATAGTGTGTCCCTGTAGAAAGTCATTTCGATTTTACTTCGGAGGCCAATAAATTATTAATAAATTAATTTTTCGACCTAACTGGTTGGTGCGGTAAATTCAAACCATGCGCGATGAACAGTTTGTGAGTGTGGCGGATGAATACGCAGCTAACAGCACAGCCGTATTCATATTTATCAAGTTAATGGCTTTATATATATTATTTTTATATATTTGGTTGTATTGAAGGATTAAATTGAATTAACTAAAAAACAAACATAGCTGTGAATACGATTTTATTCAAAATACACATGGATTCACATGTAGTAGCACAGCTGTGTATGTATTTATGAAGTTAATAGCTTTATTTATTTATTTGCTTATATATTGGGTTATATTGAAGGTTTATATTGAATTTAAAAAAGAAAAGCCGTAATACGAATTTCATTCGATATGCACACAAATACTCAGCTATCTGCAAAACTATATTTGTATTTATCAAGTTAATGGCTTTATTTATTTGTATATTTGGTTATATTGAATTTAAATAAAAAATACCAAACTCACAGCCGTAAATACGATTTTATTCAAAAAGTTTGTTGAGCATCGTGTAAGAATCTAGCATCACTTGGCATTTGAAGAAGAACCACAGCTCAGTTTACTCTCACCAGCCATATTGTGCCTCGTTTTCGTCTGCTTCCTCATTCTTTTCGCTCGTTACTGACATTATTGTGTCTCCCAAGCGTAGTTGTGATAGTTATGATGGCAGTGCTACCAAGAAAAGAAAAGCATCACCATGGAAATTAAAATTGAAATTTTATAACGCACGGAAAAGGGAGTGAAAGTGAAGGGTTTGTGCCCAGTATGGGTTGATTTAATCGTTTTGAGAGTCGTACTAAGTTGCATATATATTAAGGGTGCAAGGGGACGCTGCTAGCTAGTGGTGATGAAAAAGCAGCAAAAGAGTTTCCCAATTTCCCAGTGTTTAGGGAGGTGGGTTACCATCCCTTGCAATGCCTCTTCCAGTGTGCAAGCCAACCACACGAGTAAAGGTAAGACATATTTTATTGTACAGTTTCCTATTACTTTAGTGTACTTTAATATTTTTATATTTAGTATACTCTACATGTAGTGTAGTTTTACTATATATTACAATGAGAACTTAGATCATTCTATAGATTATGTACTCTATGTTCTTTTGCCTCTCCAAACTCACCTGCCCCAGTCTCCTTAAACCTAGGTTCAAAGTATAGGTGTGTTCCGACTTAAGTTGAAATCAACTTTTAAGTCAGCTATCAGGAACGGAACCCTGACGTAAATTAGGGACCCCCTGTATATATACAGTGATCCCCCCATTGTTGCGGGGGTTCGGTTCCGGGACCCGGCGCGAAACAGGAAAATCGCAGAGTAGGATCAGCCTATATGTACATAGACATTTTAATTTATTTTTACGTTTACACCGTATAAACTGTATAAACTCTCCCTGTACTGTTAACAAACCACCCTTTGCTTCATAAACAACAGCATGCAAGTGTAAATTTATATGACATACTCATGTACATAGGTATTTTACAATTATTTTTACGTTTACTGTATACTGTAAACCCTCCCTGCACTGTTAAAAAACCACCCTTTACTTTATAAATAACAGCAACGTAAAGTTATATGTACGTGATAGGTAAACTTACCTTATCTGTTATGGTTAACATTTTCCTTTGCTGCTTAGGCTCACTACAAGAAGCCTTAGAAGATGAAGGATGCTTGGGAGGCATTGCAAAGGTTAAAATATGCGAGTAAAAAAATGACAAACAAAACGTATTAATAATAATAAGCACAACGTGAATAGCTCACACGAGTGAGGCGAGACAATGGAAGATGGTGGAAGCCTTTGTCCGAAACGCTGATAGCGGTATCGTATTTTACATGTTGCAATACTGTTAGTATTTATGTTTTTTACTATTTTTTACTGTTTTATTATTCTTAGGCTAAGAATTACATTTTTTTATCAATAAAATCATGAAACTACTGGAAATATAAATATATATGCTAGCTCACGTAGCTGCGACCCCAGTACATTGTACGCTATCGGACACAAGCAAAACGTTTAAATAAGCACTACGTGAACGGCGCACACGTGAGTTAGACTGAACGAGCCTTTGTCCGAAATGCTGATAGCGGTATCGTATTTTACATGTTGCAATACTCTTAGTATTTATGTTTTTTACTATTTTTTACTGTTTTATTATTCTTAGGCTAAGAAATATGTTTTTTCATCAATAAAATCATGAAACTACTGGAAATATAAATGTATATGCTAGCTCACGTAGCTGCGACCCCAATACATTGTACGCTATCGGACACAAGCAAAACGTTTAATAAGCACAACGTGAACGGCGCACATGTGAGTTAGAATGAACGAGCCTTTGTCCGAAACGCTAATAGCGGTATCGTATTTTACATGTTGCAATACTGTTAGTATTTATGTTCTTTACTATTTATTACTGTTTTATTATTCTTAGGCTAAGAAATACGTTTTTTTTTCTCAATAAAATCATGAAACTACTGGAAATATAAATATATATGCTAGCTCACGTAGCTGCGACCCCAATACATTGTACGCTATCGGACACTATTTCGCATGATGCAATACAGTGAGTTATACTGTACGTACGTATATTTAAATTTATGGTTTTTACTATTTTTTACTGTTTTATTATTCGTAGGCTGGAATTTTTTTTTTTTTTATCAATTAGATAATGAAATATGTTTTTTCAGTAAAAAA
>JAXCGZ010017266.1:0-22500 GCA_037179515.1 Halocaridina rubra | reverse complement strand
TTTGGGCCAGATGATGTGTGGTTGTGGCTAGAAATACAGTAAATATTTGTGGTTTAGTCACTGTCGTAAAATCGGACTGTTGTTAACCGCATAGGTTGTAAGTCAATAAATAGTTAGCTGTATGGGGAGACCACTGTACGTATCAATAAGAAATTATCTTGGTCTCGACACCTGTAGCTTTGATAATTATAGGCTTCTCTTGCCTACCGATATATCTGTTTCATTTATCAGTTTGCTGAATAAAATCTATAAAATTTACAGGTAGCCACGATAGTCTCCAACATGAATCCTGGTATCAATACAACAACTGATTCAGAGGAAGTGATGCTCTTACAACAAGCGTTGCTATGGTCCCTCTATAATGCGGGGCATTTGGCCAAATATCCTATGGCTATAGGTGAGTTTTTTAATTCCATAATGGGTATTTGTATAATGCTCCATTTGAGGGTGAGTAAATAAAGTTAATGTTCAACTTAGGACCTCACTCTGGTCATCGTATGTTGTATATACTTACACTTAGTTTATAGGGGCAGCATCATAATTGATATCAGTACTTTTTTGTGTATGAGAGGATTTGCTTAAAGTTGCAAAAGGAAGCAGCTTAAGGTGTCAAACCCTGGATCCTCTGCTTGTGCATCATATTTTGATGCCTTGCATTGTGAAAGGTGTTATTTGCTAGAGTTATAAGAAATTCCATTCTGATGATTATTTGTCAATGAAAATGTAAAACAGCTGCAGCTGTCAGGCCTCACAGTAGAAGATACTTGCCCATTTACCCTGTGAATGACCCAAACATGGTGGTGGAGGGGGTAATTGTGACAACACTTTATCCACAAAGAGCCTAGAGGAGTGATCGAGGTATCTTTGGTTCTGGTTATTGTGTATGCTTTGACTGTGCCATTCACATTACAAAGGGGATTATGATCATTATATATGAATGTGTGAAAATAATTGTGTTCTAAATTTAATTAATGAATTATGAAAATAGAATATATAAACCACCAACTTTCAAGTGTTTGAAATGGAATATGGATATGAAAGATTGGAATACTGTAGAAGTATAAGTTGAGATTTGTTAATATGCATGTGGTTATTTGTAGCATTGGCAGGATTTGGCTAGTCTGGCATTAATCCTTGTAGTTATTGCTATCTCTTATGGCTTGTGTTTCTTCAGTGATGTTTTTTATAGCATTTCCACTTGTAATATTTCAGACAATTTAGGCGATTTGGAAGAAATGATGCCAACCAAGGGACGACAGCCAGCCACGAAGATGTACGAAGAAGCAATCACTAGTGCCGTTCGGTATTACTGTAATCAGCATGTGTATCCTTACGCCTATTTGGGTGGCTACTGTTACCGAAACAAGTTATACAAACAAGCGCTCAAGTACTGGGCAAAAGCGGCCTCGGTTATTAAAAAGTAAGTTGAGAATGAAAGATGTAACTATTTTTTTTATTATTTACTCTATGTTAATTAGAATCCTCAGTTTCAAAACTCCTTTTTGACCTTTTTTTTTTATAAGTCTTTATTATGACTAATAGTCAATTGTATAATGGCCAAATAATCTTTCTCTGTATCCTTTGTAATCACGATCAAGAAATATTTATATCATTGTTAATATTTCTGTTTATATTACAGTTATAATTACTCCCGTGACGATGAAGAAATCTACAAAGAATTTCTTGAAATAGCCAACGAACTTATCCCTCACATCATGCGAGTGGTGAGCTCGGGCATCTCTGCCAGATCTATCATCAAAGACCCCGAGTGCTTCGCGTACCTAATAGAATTTTACGATGGCATCTGCGAGTGGGAAGAAGGATCTGCCACCCCAGTCCTCCACATTGGTTGGGCGAAGGCACTCTTTAACACAATTTCAAAGTTCGATGCCCAAGTTAGATCTCACGTTAAAATGATTTGCATTGATCCTGATTCTGCAGGTTAATATGCCCAGTCTGTGTCTTGTTTCGTTGTATAATTGATTTCTGACCATCACATTATAAATTTTCTACCTTCATAGTACTGTAGTTCTGTGATCTTTGTTATGCTGCAACCTACGGGCCGTTCTTTGAACAAGGGCCCGTGCCAACACAAGGTTGGCTTTAACCTCAAACAACATTGTTATGCTGTAAGAGATGCAAGTATTATTTGGGTATTGCAATATTACTTTTCATATATTTTTGCCATTGAGGATAATGACGTGATCATACCACCAATATTTCACTCAGAACCCTTAAGGCATATACTTTCTTCATAGCTTGAACATAATTATTTCTTTGCAAGTCTGTTTTTAATGCAGTCACTTTTGCTGTGAGGAAAAATTGTGACACAGTAGCACCTCATCATATCTCCCCTGTCTTTACCTTTTAAGTTCCATCACCTGTTTCATGGCAAGAAAAGAAATTAAGAGATGATGTACTTGCCAATCCTTCTCTCCTTTTAATTGCCCTGAATATTAGGATTGTATTTTTGCCTCCTAATGCCAGAATGAATGATACTCATGTAAAGGATGTATTTTTATTTTTCAAGATAATGAGCACATTGAAGAAACGGTTGTGGAAGAGAAAGCAGTGGCCGTAGAAGCCAGAACATCTCAAGATCAGAATGGTAACATGGCAACAGATTGCATCAACTTTGCAGAAGAGGTGAGTGTTTTGAGATGAAACATACTCTGGTTAAATATATTATAATAGTATCCTAAAATGTTGGGGTATTTACTTTGTATGATCTGATACTATGAATTGACACTTATGAGTACCAGAACAGCAACAAAATGTATGAAATAAGTCGGAAATGATTGCCAGCCACCGACTACGTTGACATGTGGGAATGAAGTTGCAATTTTTCTTCCTTATTATCAGGCGAACCTCATTTTATTGTCATCTGCAATATTTGAGGTTAATATTTTACCCCTAAACTGTGGTTGACTTACAAGTACGCTCTCCTGGATAATGGCGGGTTACCATCTTGCATGTTCTCATAAAAGTTATTGTTCTTTAAGGTGCTTGGCCGAACAGCCCCAAGTTTTTTTAGAAAGATCACTGCCGTTTTTGAGCTTTCCCACAGAACTCTCTGGTAGTGTATGTTTTGTTGGTGGCATATGTGGTACAGTCTTACGTAATATGTTACCTGGGTTGCTCTCAATGTCTTCGGCTAGAAGTTTTCGAAAAATGGCTGCTAGAGAGTCGTATCGCAGTTTAGAGAATATGGTGTTATTGTGCATGTTGTGTTGAGAAATGAGGTAATCCCACGGACTGGAGCCTTTCCTAGGTTCTCATGCCCAATGAGGGGCAGAGGTTGGTTGTGACAGCTTGGCCTCTTGCTGTTCCTTTTCTGAGTTGCAGCTCTGGAAGTTGGACCTGCACTGAAAAGACTGCCGCTCCAGGTGCTGTAAAAGTTTTTCAGATTTTGGTTTAAATACTATGGTCATGGCTCTCCAATGGCAAAGACATTCAAACCATCTTGCAAGCATTCCACCTTAAATCCCGACTCTGCTTAATCTTAACAGAGCTACATCAGTCTGCATCCAAGAAAATTGTTTCCTAAAAAGGATTATTTATTTTCTTCCCACCCCGTGCAGTCGGTGAGGAAAGAGTTAGCAATTGCTCTCAAGGAGGAATGAGAGTAATATATACATATGTTCTCAAAATCGTTTGTTCAGTGAAGCATAAATAACATATGCATGTTTCATCGAACCCCCTCACCCCTTCCTGTACTTTTATGATCCCACAATAACTTTCTTAAGTCTTTAAGCAGAAAAAGTTGAAGGCTTAATTTTGCTACAGACATTATTGTTAATTCATAAAGAGGAGTTTCATATGTTTTGGAATGTACGTGACTCATAATTTTCTTGTGCCCAAAATGAAAATGGGGAACACCTAAGTATAAATATTATGGCTTCCATAGGCTTCGTTACTAAAAGAAAATAAATTCATTAGTTTGCATTTATATATAGAGAGTTATTCAGAATGAGAGTATAATTTTTTTCTGTGAGAAACTGTTTCAGTGAACTTGAAATTATATGCCTCTCTAGTACACTTATGTTTATGCTGTATATATAGCAAGTACAAAAATCATGGTGTTATTGTGTTAAAGCTCAGATGATTAATTTTGTAAATGTTTTTAAGTATCAGAATTACCTTGCATAAAGTTTGTGGTGAAATAAGATACTGATTAGTATGTACAGCATATTATATTACTTTTTAAACTCTTTTAATATTTCTATACATTCATCAGAACCAAACATACCCTGAAGAGTGATCAAGATATGCTAGGTTCATGTGAATGTGTGTGCTTAGACTTCGCCAGATCTCTTCCAAGGGGGATTTCAGCCTTTGTACATGTATATATCACTTGTTTTGTTCTAATGATGATGGATAAGATGTTTCTTATAATATTTCTGTAGCAGGACATGGATCCAAATGAGATGATGCGGCGATGCCCTGTAGCTAAGCTTGCATCGGCAAAGATGCGTGGCTTGCGAGATTTACTCCTGGCTGATAAGTTAAATTCACAGGCCATTTCACTTCAGCTAACAGCACAGTCACAGGTATGTATTCATTGTGTGTTTTAAAGTCAATATTTCTTTCTAGAAAAAAAATAGCATTAGGATTACTACATGTAATCTTGATATTTTCCTATTGCTTTGACAGTGTTCATCAGTAAGTACTTTCCTATCAAGTTAAGAGACTGGAATAGCAGAGTGGTCAGAGCACTTGACTTAGGAGTCGACAGACATGCGATCAAGCTCTTTGTTGGGCTTTAGGAAGGGCATCCAGCTTTAATTCCTATCTGTGTCCACACCCATAATTGCCAGTAATAATGACACATAAAACGTAAACACACTCTTATTAAGTCAATATTTAGGGAGATCCTTCACATCTTCATTGGAGGAACATACTCTCGTCTTTCAATTTTGTATAGTTAGTAATACAGTACACCTTTTTTCTTATGAATAGAGGTACCTCCTAAGAGTTCCTTTTGTAAGTATTTATAAGTTTCTCAGTGGGATGTAAAACTTTCAATATGGAAAATGCAGTCCTAGAATTATTATAACACATTCAGTGTCAGTGTTTTCAGATGGGATAAGACATTTGGATGAGTTACGTCTTAAATAAACCTCTACAAGCTACCAGGAAGGAACAGGAATTGTGTTATTACATGGTATTTTTATATATTAAAATTTACGCCAATGGTAATTTGGCTGCGTGTATGTCTACCATATTACCTCTTGTTTTTTTCTGTGAGGTGTAAAAGTTGGTTTTAATTGTTTTTACTGGTTCTTGTTGGTGAATAATTACCGTTTTTATAAAGATTTAAATCTCCCTTACTTATCAAAGGGGGTTAGTGTCTGTCTTTTCTACTTCACTCTAGCTTTCCCTTCTTAGCAGTGAAGTTGGTCTACTTCTTATTGTGTATTTTATACTGTTTATATGTTGTTGTTGTTCCCTGAGCTAACTGGCTGAGCAACCCCAAATCCCTATATTTGAGCTTGGTGGTGGTGCAGAATAAGTCACCTTTCCTTCTCTTTCTCTCAATCCCTCCATCACCATCTCCTGTCTTTCGTTTCCTCCTTACTTTCTTACCTTATTTTAGCTCATTTCCAGGTTTTAGTGGTGTTCCACATGGCTCTGCTGTGTTGCCTACTCAGTTCCTTCTTTCCATCAGTGATATTCTCCAGTCTCCTCCCCCCTTCTCAAAGTCTATGCCGACAATTCTGCCCTTCATGTTTTTGTGCTCTTTTCTCAGTACCTTTGTCTGCTACTCGAAATATGTCTGTTATCATTCTCTTTTCAGATATCATCTCTGATTTACTAAGAGTATCTAAGGGGTGCACCCAATGTATAATATTTAATGCCTCCAAGACTAAATTTCAGGCTAGTTCTATTAATATTAGACTTTTGTATAGCCTCTAACTTGTCTTTTAGGAATCACATTACTCAAACTGCTGAACTTGTATATAAAAGATTGGGAGGTTTGTATCGTTTTCGTCATTAATTTTCTCCTTTTCAGTTATTAAAAATCTATAAAAGTTTTCTTTGATCCTGCTCAGAATACTGCTCTCACATCTAGGGTGCTTCTTACACTTATCTTCTTCATAGGGTTGATTCTAAGGCAATAACACTCATCAAATATCCTGCTCTTGATTTTTTTTTTTTAATGTGCGACAATGTTTAGGACAAGGCAGAGATGAGGTAATGATAAGCAATAGTAAAAGGACTGGCTGCAAGAATAGTCGAAGTACTGAGGACCTAGCAGTATGTCAGGATTAGGCCTTGAGATGACAATAGATCCGTTTTTTTTAAGAAAGCTAGGTTATAAGAATTAGGAAACACAGAAGGGGAAAGAAAGTTCCAGAGTCTGGAGGTAGATGGGAAGAAGCAGTCGCTGCACCCGACCAATCCGCAAGCTACAAGTCTCCAGGCAGTACTTGTGAGACGAGGATGCCTGGTGAGTGTTACGTGGCCTGGGCAATGGAGGAGAGATGTAACTCGCCAACTCATTAGAGCAGCGATGGAAGTAGTAGCGACAGAAAAGAGATAGGGATGATACCTTACAGCAAAGAGAAAAGGAATGCGGGGGGCTTAGCGACTGCCTGCAACCCTATCAAGGAGATAACTATATGAAGAAGCACCCCAGATATGCTAGCAGTATTCTAAGTGGGGACAGATAAGACCTTTATATATTTTTAAGTAACTGTAAAGAGGAAAAGTAATGATGAAAATTAAATAGAACCCCGTTATTTCGATACAGATTTAGAAATTAGGGTTATGTGATTCCTCCATGACAAGTTAGAGGCTATTTGAATTCCTTATGTATTATTAGAATTAAGAGGGTAAATTTTGTTCTTTTCAAAGACAATAGGGTTATCAGGAGGAGAAGAAGATAAAGAGATAGCCAGAAACTGTGTCTTGGAGGCCTTAAATTATTAAATTTTGGGTGCCCCACTCAGATATCCTATGCAAATCGGAGTTGAGAGTAGAAGAAAGAGTGATACATGACTGATTACAAGTAGCATATGATGGTTGTGAAGAAAAATCAGAGGAAAATTGAAGGGTAGAATCATCGACAAAGTCATGAAGAAGAGAGGTGGATGGGAACTGAAGAAGATCGTTGATGAAGAGAAGGAACAGAGTAGGTGAAAGAACAGAGCCCTGTGGAACACCATTGGTAACAGGAAAAGGGCCAGATGTTGGGTAAAGCCATAAGCAGGGGGTTTGGCCAACAGAGCCTTGTGCCAGACCTTGTCAAAAGCCTTAGAGGTATCAAGGTCAATGATGAAGGATTCCCCTTATTGCCTCAGAGAGGATGACCATACATGATTAAGATAGGACAGGAGGTCACCAGTTGGCCTTTTCTTGTTGAATCTGTATTGGTGATCAGAAATAAACGAGTTAGATTCAAGTCGTTTAAAAAAGTGAGAATTGAGCAAAGTTTCGAAAACTGTAGCGATAGATGAGGTTAGGGCAATAGATCGGTAGTTTGAAGGAATATAGTGGTCACCCTTCTTAGGAACAGGTTGCTTCTAAGAGGAAGGATAGATACTGGTTGAGGAAAAGAGGGGAAAGTATGTAAGCCACTTCATCTGCAAACTCCTTAAGGAACTTTGCAGAGATATCATCGATACCTGATGCCTTGTTCGTTATTAGCAAGTGAAGAACCTTATGAATTTTGCGTGAAGAAAGGATAAGGGAGGGTTTAGGTTTAGAGAGCTGTAAAGAATGAGTGACAGGTGCACTAGAATTGTTTATAGAAGAGTTGGCAGAAAAATGAGAGCCAAAGAGAGTGGCTGTGTCAATAGGAGAGCTGTAGAACCATCGGAACGATTGAGAGCGGGAAGGCTTAAATTACAGCAGAAGTTTATGGCTAAGGACCAGAAACATTTATCAGTGGGAGAGGAGTTGAGGTCATCAACTTTCCTTCGTATGAAGGAAGTTTTAGACCTTCGAATCTGAGCAGTACAGCGATTCCTAGCTGAAATAAATGCAGAGCGCTATAAATCAGAAAGAGAGGCTTGGTACAACCGGTGTGCCCGTTTCCTGGTTTGAATAGCCATGGAGCTATTCAAAGCAAGAAATAGGGGACAAAAAGTTTTCATAGAGGAGGGGCTGAATGTCTCCATTCCCAAGGTTATGGTCTTGACAACTTTTCAGGCTACCAGATCAGGGTTGCGGGACCGAAAGCAGTAGTCATCCCACAGGCTGTCAAAGAGGAAATAAAGCATATCTTGTTGGGTACACTCAAAGTGCCAAAGGTGGCGCTGAGTAGGAAGTATTGATGTAGGGGGAGCAAAAATGGAAGAGATTCTCTTTTTTTCTCTTCTAGAAGACATCATCTCTCTCTCTTTTTTAATTGATACTACTTTCATTGATGCTCTGGTGAGTTGGCAAGTTGTATCCCTCCCCTGCCTTCGAGGCTGTGTAATATGTGCTAAGCAGCATTGTGTGGAGAATTGTATTTTGTGGATTGCTCGATGCAGTGACTGCCTCTTTCCTTCCACTTTAAGACTGAAACTCTCTTCCTGTTTCTGTCTTACCTACTCTTATAACCTTTCTTCTTTCAAAAACTGATACATTGTAATCTCAGGGCCTAATCCTGCCATATTTCTAGATTTTCAAAATATCCTTTCAGCCACTCATATTTTATTGTTTATCATTCTATTTTTTCTGCCTTGTCCTAATTATGAGAGACTTATCTTTCACCTGTGAGTAATTGAGATGCCATTGCTATGGAATTCGTGTGCAATGCTGCAAGCCCCTTGATTTGATAAGAGGTGGTATCCAGTCTCCCATGCTTTCCTCAAGTGGCTCTTGGTTTTAATTTTACAGCTGACAAATTTTTGCCATATTCTCCTGCTTTCTTTTTCAAGTAATTGCTTGGGGGAATCCTTGTTCTTATGTGGAGTTTACTGCACCACAAACGGTTCTTAGATATATTAGAATTCTCAGGTCGCTACCTGGCTTGTAGCCTGTTTCTGATCATTATCCTCTTCTTATAGGTCTCTGTATCCCAACTAGCAATTTGGGGGATTGATCTCGATTTATAATCGGCATTGTTACTTCTGCCTGCCTATGCTAATGGACTTGTTTTTTTATTTATTTTTGGTTGCCGTTCCCTGGGTCTCTTCCTTTTTTGGGAAGGAAGAGAGGCTTTGTGATGCCTTTTTTGGAAGGAGGAGAGGCTTTGTGATGCCTTTGAGAATTGACATCACTTACTTGCTTGTGTAGTCTATATATTTAGGCACCTTATTCCAGTTATTGCTAGGGAAGTTGGCTTTGTTTTTAGTTTTATTCTGGCTATTGCTAGGGAAGTTGGCTTTGTTTTTTAGTTTTATTTAGTCATCAATACCTTCTCAAAAGGTTTTAGTGTCCTCAGTAATGTACTTCTTGCCAGTTACTACTTCATTACAATTGGACTGACCATAGTTCTAGTAACTGTTCTCCCCAATTTCCCTTTCATTATTTCATTTTTGGATTTTTGTTGTGATCTGTTTGCCCAAACTTTCTTACTGGCTCAGGTGGTCTTTGTATTACCCAATGTACGTTGGAAATAAAGTCTTATTATTATTATTATTATTATATACTGCCCGGTTTTTGTACCTCTGACTGACTAGTTCATACTTCCTCGTGTTTCTTGAGATTGTTTCAAGCCAGTTCCATTTGGATATCTGCTTTTCTTTTATTCAATCATCTATTGTGATTTTGTTATGTATATTGTATTGGTATTTTCCAGGATTTTCTCTCATTCTCTGTGTGGTTCAGAGTGTATCTCGGTTATTATTTTGGATTATTCCTTTAGGAGGAGAGGGCGTATCTTTGATTAACAGGTCTGCGAGTCACTGCCCTGGGAGCTGTGTTGCCCCTCCTGTGTGATTCTACTCCTTCCTTTTTTCTGTTTTGTTTTCCAATGTGACAAGTGTGCTGCAACCCTGCTTTCTGACCCCATTTTTTTGTGTGGTATGTTTTTTCTGGAGATTTCAGTTCATCTCCATAGTTTTTACCAAATTTTTAGGTAATGTCATGTATTGTTGATTATGGCTTTTCCTCCCTTCTGACTTTTGCTTGATACTTTATATATGGTGTACGCTCTTCACTCAGTATTGCCTTTTCCTCATGACTGTTAGTTGTTTCCTTCCTCGTATTATTGTGCCATTTCCTGGGATAATGATGTCGTTCCCAAAGTTGTTTGGCCAAACAACCCTGAGTCTCTAAGGAAGACTATTACTGATTATGGGCTTTTCCACTGAGCGTTTATTGAGTGTATGTTGTATTGTTGGTGTATGTGGTTGCATGCAGTTTGATTTCCGTAATGTGTCCTGGATAGCTCAGTGTCTCTGGCCAGAAGGTGTATTAAAGAAACAACAACCATAGAGTTATTTCTTGGTGTAGAAATATGATGTGTGTATGTTGAGAGGTGAGATATTTGTGTAAGTGACAAAGCCTCCCCCAGGGTCTAGGGTTTGGTTATAGTTTTGTCTGTTTTACTACTCTCATTCTGAGTTGCTGGGCATCTTTTTCTAATTTGCAGCTCTGGGAAGATTGACCTACGCCAATGATGCTGCCATACCAAGTCCTTTCTAGAGTTTAGATCCATATCACTTGGCCTTAGTTTTGGTTATACCTTTGTTTCATCTCCTATGGCTTCTGATATACTTGGATTCCCCTTTTGTCATTTTTATGCCTTCCTACCATGGAAGTTTTCCTGTGTGTTCTTTATTTGTGAACTGATGTATTTTCTTTTTAGGGGCTCATTTTTTTCCCTGGGGGTATAGATCAGTGGTTTATTTGCTCCCGTAAAGTATGCTGTGTTAGGTAGTCCTTCTTCTGTGGGTGAAGTCCTCTTTTTTGCTTTGCTTCCATTGCTTATCCTATTTTAGATATTTATTCATTTTGCATATTTGACTTTTTACACTTACCTATGACCTTCCTTCTCCAATGTTTGTGTCTGCTGGTGTTTTGTTTTTTGAATCTTCACTGGCTGTTTCTGTTACTTTATTGTTACCCATTTAATTAACAATTTTTTTCCTTACTGTCTTTGGGTTTTTCCCTCTTCATAATAGTAATTTTTTTTTATCCTTGCCTTCACTTGGAACACGACTTTTGCTCTTACTCTACATATATTGTTGTCATGCATGTGGCTAAAGATGGGGACTGTGTATAAGATTCTTCCTCTTTGGGGGTTGGAAAATATTTGGGGGTCTCTTTAAGCAAAACGCCTTTTCTTGCCCTGCTGTTTTAAGGTGAAGCTTTACCATTTATCACGCACCTTATCTGTTGTAATTTTTACCCAAGACATGTTTCGGTAGAGTTACACTACTTTAACAAAATATAATTTTTCCCTTCTGTCTTCCCTTGCTGGACTGATTTTGTCTGTTTGGTGTCAATTTTTGTGAATACTTTCAGTATCATCTAGATAACATCGCTTGCTCTCTACTTACCCAGTAGCTTACAGAGGGTAATGAAATGTTTTATCCCTCTTCCACATATCATTTCACTGGTTTCGCAAAATTAATCTTCAGGCCCTTTAGAACTCATGCCCTAGACTGCAAATGTTATATCCAAGAGAATAACATGTGCGATTTTAGAGAAACAAGAACCTGGAAGAAACTTCAGTCACCCAGGTAATTACCTCATTCTAAGCACAGCAACACAATTTTTTCTGCACTAAGGAATGTCTCCGACAGTCATTTCACAATGTCTTCTTCTAACAAAAGACTTTGAGAGCAGTTCTGGAGACACATATGAAATTCTTCTTCTTCATCTACATCTTTTCCCACTTTTATGTGGGGTCGATGTTTCTGGCCAGTTTTCTCCATTTGTTTCTGTTCCATACCTCATTACCCAACAAACCTTTAGACCTCAGGTCGTCATTGATGCAATCCATCCACCTACGCTTTGGTCTCCCTCTCCTTCTCCTACCCTGTATATCCATTTCCATCACCCTCCTCCCAACATACTGTTCATCCCGCCTAACGACATAACCATACCATCTTAGTCTACTTTCTTGTATCTTATCTGATATTTCTCTAACTTTTGAGGTACCTCTAATTACCTCGTTTCTGATCTTATCGCTTCTTGTCACCCAAAACATCTATCTCAACATCCTCATCTCTGCCACATCCAGTTTTTTCTCTTGTGTCTTCTTTATTGCCCATGTCTCTGCTCCATACATCATCGCAGGTCTCACAACTTGTCTTATGCACTTTACCCCTCAACTTAATCCCTATTCTCCTGTCGCACAGCATCCCAGACACTTTCTTCCAGTTCTTCCATCCGCTTGTATTCTGTGGGTTATTTCTGACTTTGCTACTGTTGATCCCAAATACTTGAACTTTTCAACTCTTTTCACACCTTCCCCTGCAAATTGACCTCCCCATCCTCATCATCTCTCAACCTCAAGTACTCTTACTCTGTCTTCTTCCTGCTGATTTTCAGTCCTCCAGCCTCCATCACTCTTCTCCACTCCTCAAGCTTCTCCTCCACTACCTCTCGTCTGTTGCTACACAGTACAATGTCATCTGCAAAGAGCATACACCATGGAGACTGATCTCTAATACCCTTTGTTACTACATCCAAGACAAGATCAAATAGATATGGACTCAAAGCAGACCCTTGCTGCAGACCAACATTCACTGAGAGACTTTTCGTCAAGCCCACACTGCTCTTAACATTTGCCTCTGCCCTCTCATATATATCTTGGATGATTCTTACATATTTCTCGGTGACTCCCTTTTCTCTAATACACCTCCACACCTCTTGACGTGGTACTCGATCATATGCCTTTTCCAGGTCAATAAAGACCATATGCAGTCCTTTCTGTTTCTCCCTATACCTTTCCATCATTTGTCTTTAGGCAAATATGGCATCCACTGTCCCTCTTCCAGGCATGAAGCAAAACTGTTCATCCCCAATTGTTGTTACCTCTCTGAGTCTCCTCTCCATGATCTTTTCCCATATCTTCATAGTATGACTTAACAACTTTATACTTCTATAGTTTCCACACTCCTGAATGTCTCCTTTCCCTATATAGATTGGGATGATTAAGCTTCCTCTCCATTCCTCTGGCATCTTTTCCTTACTAAAGATCTTTTGCATTAAGTCCCACAAGATATCTATGCCTTCCTCTCCAAGACTCTTCCATACCTCCAATGGCATCTTATCATGTACCAATACCACAATATACACTCCCTGAGAGCTCTGTGAGAAAGCCCAGGATGGACAGTGGCCTTCCTTATGGGCTAGGGGTTGTTTGACTTGGTAGCATATGGAACAACAACAACTGGTGCTATTTGAGATGGGTATGGGTCTTTGAAGTAGATTGTCAGGGTGAAGGAAACCAAAATTTACGGTATTTTTTCCCTTAATTATTACTGAACTGCAAAAGTACCACTTAGCTCTGTAATTTTTAATCCTGTTTTTACTTCTATCATTCTGATTTTAGTCATTTTATTTATACAAAATTTCTTCCCTGTTGAACTTTCACTTTCTTTAACTAAACTTTTTCTTGACTCATGGATTTGCACATCAAGAAAACTTCATATATAATTCTTCCCTTATATTCTGACCGGCAGATGTACCATTTTATTCAAGTATTTTTTATGCGGTTTTTACTTTAAAAGAATTTTTTTGGTCACTATGTATGATAGGAATCTTGAAGTAATGTTCTTTGACTAATCCGTTTACTCTCTTGAGTTAAATTGCAGTGTTATAGAAACATATGGTTAAGATCAGAACATACATATACATGGCCACATTTTTCCTTGTAAGGGGGTGGCCGATCCAAGAAACGCATTCACTATAATCCACACACTTCAAGTGCTCCTCTTAGCTCCCTGGGGATAAAGGGTTGCTACATTTTCCCCCTTCCACCCTGATTGGGTCATCCACAAGGTAGAGGGGTAAGGACTTTCTACATTGAGGCCCAACAGCGCAGCTGGTTTACCTCCAACGCTTCATTACATGGCAACTCCCCTCACCATCCATCATAGTTCACTGCTCTAGCAGGTGCAAGATATCCCTTTTGCCTGTGTCACTTATATACAATCTTCCTCCAAGCATTCCTATCTCTTGCATGCTGTCTTCCCTGCTCCACTGACATTCAACATGCATTCAATGCTCTTTTCATGCCATCCATCCATCTCATTCTAGGTCTTCCTCTTGGCCTAACTCCAATCACTTCTGCACTCCATACTCTTCGCTATTTATTCATCACTCATCCTTTCTATGTGTCCAAATCAACTCAGTACTCTCTGATCTAACCTATCCGACATCTTCCTTGAAACACCCGGTCTCTGCCTGATGTCTTCATTTCTTTATCTATTCTAGATACACAAATCATACTTCCCAAACACCTCATCTCCATTACATTTGACTTGTTCCTTTCATCCTTTCTTGCATTTCAAGTCTCAGCTCCATACAAGCCTGTTACCACAATTACACCTTCATATATCCTTCTCTTTGCTCTCATTCCCTAATAGTTTACCTATTTCTCAATACACTTTACACTTTTCAATCCACCTAGACGATTACTCACTCCTTCACTCTATGACTTACCTCCGCATCTATACGTCCACCCCTTGATACATGTGACCCCAGATACTTGAAACTCTCAACTTCTTCAAGCAACTCCCCATTCAAACTACTAACATTAACCCCCTTTGTGCATCTCATGACTTTACTTTTACCAATATTCACCCACAACATCCTTCTTTCACTCATCCTAACAAACTCAGTTACCAAATGATTCATTTCATTCTCAGTATCATCCACGAATAGCAATTGATTCATTTTCCACAACTTTCCACTCTCACCCACTAGTTCCAAGCCTCTGTCTAATACTCTTTTATTTACTTCCCTTACTACTCCATCCATATACACACGTCATCCTGCATTCACCTCAGACTGATCACTCATACCATTCCCAACACTCATACATGTTGTAATAATCATGTAAATACTCTTGACTGCATTCTGCAAACTTCCGCTTATTCCGTACAGTTGCCACACTCCACAACGCCTCTCTATCAACCCTGTCATACGCTTTCTCCAAGTCCATAAAAGGTCAATAAGTGTCCCTACCTTTCTCCAAGAACTTCTCACACATCTGTCTCACCACAAACTCCTGATCCACACATTATCTTCCTCTCCTGAAGCCATACTGTTCTTCCCCAATTTGTCTCAGTAGCTTTCCTAATTCTCTCTGTTAACATTTCCATATACCTTACCATCTACACTCAACAAACTAATTCCTCTAAAACTACTACACTCATACTTATCTCTTTCCCTTCATAAAATGGAACTACACATGTACTCTGCCAGTCAACTGGGACTCCCCCTACCCTAACATTCATTCAACAACCTAGCCATCCACTCTACTAATGCCTCCCCAACTTATGACAAGCATTTAACATGACAGCCATCTATCCCTTGTGCTTTACCTGCTTGCATTGCTCTCAATGTCAAGTGTACCTCCTCTTTTGTTATTTTTCTATCATTCTCATCACCTAACATTGGCATTCTCCTTTCATTCTCACAGCCACAATCTCTACATCTCTATAATTTTCTTCATTTAAAAGTTCCTTGAAATACTCAGCCCATCTTTGTCTCACCTTTATTGCGTACACTAGCAATTGTCATTTGCTCATTCCACCCTCTCCTCCCAGCAGACTTACCTTTCCTCACTTCTCACTTTCTTCCAAAACTTCTTTTTATTCCTTTCAAAATGCTCAGACAAGCATCTATTCCACCTTACAGCTTCTGCTCCCTTTTCCTCCCTCACCACGCATTTTGCCAACCTCCTCTTTGCATTATCCATTTCATGTGCCTCTACATTACCTACCTGCAACCATATCTCAGATTCCTGCTTCTTTTCAACCACTACTGCACTTACCTGCTAATTCCACCATTCACTCACTACCTTTCCTTTTATTTCCACCTGTTAGTCTCCTTCCCCAAACTGCCTCTGCACACTTAACTGTTCATTAATCACCGTTATGAGTGTGGATGCAGACAGGTTGGATTTATGGAATTAAGGCTGGAAGCCCTTCTATTGCTCTGCAGTGTATTTGAATGCGGCTTTGTTGCTTCCTTAGTCAATAGCTCTAACCACTTTTCTGAATTGATCCCAAGGGATAGGTTAATAAGGAACCTAATTTTAAATTTTTGTAACAATTTGAACATGTATTTTTCGAGAACTATCAGTAATTGATAAAATATATAATCTCACTTTTCTTATCTTAGCAGTTAGCACTATCATATATGTATGGTTCTCATAAGTCATTTTTTGTTTTACCTTATTAGAATAATATATCTGTAATCAAACTTTTAGGTGACCACCAAAAAGAGAGGAGGAAATGAAGTAGAGAGCGCGCATGCTGGACGATCGAAGAGATCGAGGAGAGAGTAAGTGAATTTTGTCCTCAGCCTGACGTTGAATTCAGAATGGTATGGTACACCTGATTTCGTGTAATTACTCATTTTATTCTGAGTGAAAGAAATTATACAACGGTGTGACTTTGCAGGATGGCAATTATTTGCTATTTTCATCTGCAGGCTGAGTAACTGCTTCGTCCAGTGCAGGGCTATAGGCCCATATTATTATTACCATAGAGAGGATATTGTTCTTCATTGGAAAGAGTGAAATGTTTGCTTGCTCTCAGTGAAAAAGTAATTTGATAATGAATATTTTGTTGGGAAATATTCAGTGTAAATACGTCTTGTTAATTATGACCACTGTGTTTGCCTTACCAACTTTCTTATTTAATTTTTCTAAATTACTTTTGATCTCTCTGTCATTATTATTGAACTTATATTGTAAAGTCTGAAAATTTAATGGTTTTCATAGAATGTTGTGCTTCATTGTAGATATGTTTTTGAAAGAGGTCATATATGATTTCGGAATCCCATTGTTATTTTGTGTAAAAATCAGATACATTTCTTTTCCATCAACATATAATGCAACAACTCATATTATTTTGTCTATTACTGACAATGAAAATATAGTATACTATATATATATATATATATATATATATATATATATATATATATATATATATATATATATATATATATATATATATATATATATATATATATATATATATATATATATATATATATATATATATATATATATATCTATATATATATATATATATATATATATATATATATATATATATATATATATATATATATATATATATATACACACTTATTCACGTTAAGAGCAAGCTTACATTGACTCTTCTGAGGGTTTTGAAGCAGAATCGTGCTTATTATTCACGTTAAGAGCAAGCTTACATTGACTCTTCAGAGGGTTTTGAAGCAGCAACGTGCTTATTATTGAGGCCAACCTAAAGGCGTGTTAACATATGCACTGATACACACAATAATATATCCTATGCATTTTTTCTCTTTTACCTAAAATTACCTAAACCTTGGGAATTGAAAACTAAATAATTGTTCAGAAAGCGCAAATATTAAGTGGCCTGGTATATATATATATATATATATATATATATATATATATATATATATATATATATATATATATATATATATATATATATATATATATATATATATATATATATATATATATATATATATATATATATATATAATTGTCATATAGGTAAGTTGCTGCATTAGAGTGTTTATAGGTATAGAGAGTAAAAACTCACCTTCCTTTCCTCCTTACTTCCTCTCCCAGTGATATTGGGTAGTCAAAATTAGAATTTATTTTTATTGTCAAGTCTTTACCAAAGTACCATTTCTCTTTCTTTTTTTTTTTTTAACTTCCATTGAGAAGCGATGAATTTATAAGATATATATCTATACATATATATAAATAAATATATTTTATGTAGAAACTCTAGCTTGTCATTTCTTTAGCAAGGAATGATTGGGTAGAAATAGTGATACTTATTTAAAATTAAGAAAACAATACAGGACGTACGATGTCGGATACGTAGATATTAATTATGTACCCTGAATAATGGTTAAGGCGTTGCGTTATAATTGTTCTCTATAGGAATCAAAGATTATTTTTAATGGCTTAAGTATGGATGTCATTGTTGATCAGCAGCTGCATTCGCTGACCTTTGCGGAGATATTTTTGAGGCTCAATGTACTTTTAGTGAATTACGCAGATTCTCTTCTTCATTTCTGGGAAATGCCGTATTTTAGCTTAAAACTCAGCTTAAAAATATCACCAAAAGTTGCATTTTGAAATAAGAATACAGTATATCTAAAATGATTGGGATTCCTGCCCACCTGAAAATACGGACTTAATTTCATTGTGTAGTCTTTATTCCCCCTGCATACTCCTTTTGCCAGTGGTTATTGGTTATATTTACTTTATTCTTGCTTTTGAATACAAGGAACGACCCTGAATTTACTTCCTGACACATAGTGCGCAGTGCCAACTTTAGTAAAAACAGCTTTCTATTAATCGTCTTAGAATTATCTTTGTTCACAAAAAGTTGTGTAAGCAGAAGCTTGAGTTCGTTTTCTTTAACTTCCTTTTTTTCCCTTGTAATCTTGTGTAAATCTTTTAAAAACTTTATGTATCAATGAAGGCTGAAATTTGTCTGGGAAACGCCTTTTTATCTGTAACTTATTGTGAAGTAAGACTTATGGCTGTAGATTCTCAAATGTCTGTGAAGCTAGCACATCCTTTCATGAAAGGTGGTTGTACAGAATGGTCCCAGCTGTATCTCATCAGTTAGAAAATATTTGCCCACAAATTTATCAAACTAATTTAAAAGCATTTTCATTTAAGCCATGCCTGTTGGACCTATCCACAGTTTAAGAAAAAATTCCATAGAATAATGACAAACAGAAAAATATCAAGGCTAAAGTATTTATTCTATTGCTAACATGGCCTCAAAGGTATTCATATTACTTTTGAATATATCCGCAAATGTTGGTAAATCCAGCTCCCATTATATTTTTTTGTGTCCAATCATTGTAAACCTGTGATGATCTACAACATGCTGTTTCAGGGGACATTTCATTGATTTAAGGTGCTGGTATAGTACAATTGTCTGCAAACAAAAAAAACTGGTATTGATAAGATTGTCGAATCAGCAGTAATTATTATTATTATTATTATTATTGCTATCATTATTATTATTTCATTATTTTAATTTTTAAGGAGCCTTAAACATGCAGTGTATGACTACTGTGATGAGTGAACAGTAGGTGCGCACAAACTAAGAAGTTTTTAAGTAGAGACGCTAAATCTTTGCAGTTCAGACAGCGAAAAATACCTGAGATGCCGTCACTAGTCTCTAGTTGTTTTGAGAATTATTGTGCAAAGTGTGCCCTAAAGTTTCCTGGATACATGTAACTTTAGCAGTGGTCACACTGTTGCTTTTATTCATTGAAGGTTCATCCATGTTGCCCGGTGTACTGTTTATTTTTCTTAAATTTTCAATGGTATTCATGGAGTTTCTCTGTGTCATTAATGTACTTGTTGGGAGCACCATTATGGCCTGGACTTATCTAAAGTGACAAAATGTTTTGTATGTGGAAAGCCATCTTCATGGCAAATTTATTATTTTTAAAGGAAACGTGTATTCCTAAGAATACACAGTGTGCATTGTGTTTACACTGATGCACTTTGTTGATAAAATGGATTGAGTAATTTTACAGTACTTTCCCAGTAGAAATCATGACTAATCTGTAAAAAAATGTATCCATTATTTTCCTCTTTTCCTATGTTTATTGGTTATTATATTGCTGATGTTTTTGTCAGTAATATTACTTAAGTAAAGGACATAATATTAGGATGCATTGAGAAATAAAAGCAAATACAATGATCCTGCGCATTGAGGCATTGTACGTTGTTACTAACGTAAGGGTATTTATGATGTAAGAGCACCTTAATAATGAGTGCGTCTGTTCCAGTCTCTGGAGGTTTGTCCCTGCAGATTGTTTTCACTTCCCTCATAAAGCCATCTCTATTTTGTCCTTTGTGGTTGCTGTATTTATCTTTTATTTTATAATTAATGCTGGCCTATTGATGGTAACATTCTCGTAGTATATCACTGTGAAATACAGTTAGCCTGTGCAGTCACCTGTGAGGATCAGACTGCTAATTAAGTACCTGATATGAAGTAAGTCATGTGGTTGTGCCCCCCTACTTATGCTAGTTCTGGAACAGATTTTGAGGCTTTTTCTCTCAATGATGAAGAACGTTTATTAATAAGGCGGGTTTATATGAGATTATTAATGTTCATATGAGGTATGGAATCTGTTTTGTTACCAGCTATCCTGATGTCAAATTGTCATAAAGCTAGAATATTAATTGAATTTTGAATTATTAGATGTATATTAATGTGAGCACCAACAGGATAGGTTAGTAGGTAACTTTACAGCAATATTTTTTACTTTCTGCAATAATAAGCTCATATGATAACACCCGAACTAAAATGTCTCTCCTATTAGATGATATCCGTACGCTAATTGGAAACGTACTACATCCAACAGTAATTTGGGACTTGATGTACAGTAGTTGAAATAGATGATGGGTTCAGTTTACAGTATAGCTTATAGTACACTACTGGGAATATTTATGAATTATACTGTGTTCCCGTTGTCAGCTGAATATAAAGAATAAAACCTCTATTCAGCGTGAATCTCTACATTTTAAAAAAAAATTAGTGCATCCTCTTCTAGTGAACATTGGAAAAACTAGCAAATAGAGATTGTGGGATAAAGTTGATATTATAGATGAACGGCTGTTTTTCCCATAACTACAGTAATACCAATTCTTTTGCAGCCTTAACAGTGAATAGACCATAAAATTATCTTGATGGTATAAGCTACTGGCATGGGGACTTGGATTTTTCTGCTTTTACTTGTAAGATTTATTGTTGAAGCTGTGAAAAAATTCATGTTATCAATATGCATCTCATGTAATAGCTAATCTCGATCTAGCTATTATTTAATGGATTTTTGGGCACCTTGTTACCTTTCTTCAGTTTTTGTGTACATTCTCAGCAGTGGCTCATAGATAGTTAGCTTGTAATGAGAGGCACTTGTTTAAGTTTTCTCTTCAAAAACATGTTGGCTTTTAATTAAGACGGGCTCTCATGAATTTTATAGTATCACTGATTGTTCTGCATGGTAAGTCTTTATATACTAGGTTTTCTTCTAAGTGTTATTGCGGTATTCCTTATACATCAGGACTAAAAGTGATATATGAGTTTGTCAACTATGCAAACAAATTATGTTGTGAAAAAAATGCTGAATGATCAGTGAATAAGAATTAACAAGATTATATGAGCCTGTTTGTAGTACCTAGTGATCTAAATGAAGTGTGCGTAGATTATAACATATAAGAATTATTATTTTCTTATCAATATCATCTTTTTGCAATAGTCTTCTTGGGTGGCAACCCTTTCCAGTAATAAAAAATCATGTACTTAGAAACTTTACAATTGTAATATGTAAAGTTTAGAAAGTTTTATGTAAATACCTTGTAAAGTTTGAAGACTTTATGCAAATAAAGTGTAAAGTTTTAACAACTTTACTAAGGTAACTATGTAATGTTTTACTTTTCTGTAGATAAAAGAAGCAGCATATACATGTTTTATCTCCTGAATGGATATTTCATCTTGCTGTCATTCTTTAGCATGTAAGCTTGTTTCAGCTCAAGGGTAATATTTAAGAGAGGAGACATCCTAATTTCACTGATATGAGATGAGATTAGGTTGGGCAGGATTATTATTATTTTAATTTATGGTTCATATAGAATACGTTGCTTTGTCAAATGTTTCTCTGCATATAGGGAACAACTTTTCAGTATCATAATGTATGCTTGCAACCATTCAAATTTGCTATTAAACAATATTGCCACTGGCAATATTCAAATATTTGCAAAGAGTGCTATGAAAATTATTGGACGTTCTTGCTCAAATAGCTTGCAAAAACATATGTGTGTTTTCTTAATGCTTGATTTTGCATATGATGTTTTCTTGCTTTTATTGGGTACTTTATCATTTTGGTTTTTAAGAACTATGAAGAGTAACCAATGTATTTGGAGAAAATTATTAGTTTATGTGATTGGTTAGTCTGAGATTCATTAATTACATTGGATTCCATCCGTATATTTGTGGTAAAGCATTTATACACAGAATATAAAGTGAGAGTACACAAATTTTAAAGGGAATGTTTACTTTAAAAAATAGCACAGTTTCCTTTGATTGCACAATTTACGTTTAAATGATAGCACAGCATACTTCAAATGATAGCACAGTAAAGTCTCCTCTAGTACTTGTTACCCTTATTTAGTATACAAAAATGTAGATGGGACCTCCTTCAGTATCCATTTGTCTCTCTCCTTGTGCCAGATATCCATAATACTATATAGTCACCACTGGTATATCATTCATGACCATGAAATAATCATATTTCTCCTCTGTGGTATCTCTCAGTAGCAGATGAGATAATTTTTGCTTGGACTTTAAGGTGTTCTTGCTCATCACG